>BDUI01024865.1:7893-22010 GCA_002335545.1 Apodemus speciosus | reverse complement strand
TCACTAAAATATTGCAAATGTAGAATTTTAAGCTACTACAGGAAGAGCATAGGCTTGGCGTTTGTTTTTCTATAGCATAAAACCATATTATTTCATAACTTTCCTGAAAATATTGAGTACTTTATCATTGAATTTTAAGATACCAGTAAGTTCGAATTTACATGATTCTGAGCCTGCAGTGTCTTTCATCATGCTATTAGGCTTGAAAATACCACTTTATTATATCTTTGGTTACACACRCAAAAAGTCCTTAAAATATTAATAATATAATTAATAACTATGGAGAAAATCTCTCTTAGGAGTACTTGATTTGAAAGTAAGTTTGAATGGATAGTACAGTGCTTAGCTAGGGTTTTTCTTGCTCCATGAAACACCATGACCAAAGTAATCTTGAATGGAAAGGGTATATTTGACTTACATATGCTAAATCATATGTAGTCAGAGTTGGAAGCTTAGGCAGAAATTCAATACAAGAGGGAACGTGGAGGCAGGAGGTTGTGCAGGAGTGCTGCCTGCTAGCTTAGTCCTTATGGCTTCCTCAGACTGCTTTCTCATAGAATGCAGGCCCACCCTCTCAGGGGTATGCCCACCCACAATGGCTCTGTGCCTCTTCCCCAATAATCTTTAATTAAACACATGCCTACAGGCATGGCTACCTATAGCTCAATCTTTCGCAGGCAATTTATCAGTAGGGATTTCCTCATTCAAATGACTCTATGTAGTGTCAAGTTGACAAAAAACTGTTCGGTACATACTCCGTTTGTCATCCTTCCTGAATCGTTCTTGCTATAATATATACTACATTGGTAAACCAATCATTGTATGCCATTTAAGCTTATTGAAAGTGGACTCTAAGACTCTGACCCTTCTGTAAATCAGACTTAATTTCATTTATATCAAGTGTCCTCTACCCCTTGTTCTAGGTCAGCTTGTCCTCCTCAATCTATAAGAGGTATAGAAAAAATCAGGAAACATTTGATGGTATTCAAATATKGAATCTTTGTGAATAGCTAGAAAGTGACCAATAGAAGCCTTTTGCTATTCTTTGTTCTACAGTATAAAACTGCTGGTTGTGGAAACATTTAGGTAGAAACACATTTGTAGACATAAAACTCTCTGTCAGGAACTTTAGCAGGTTGCCTCAATGGGTCTACCCCAGAAACTTCTGTAGAATGCTGTAGACACTTGATTTGTTGATGTCATCTTTGTTTCTTCTTTCAAGCAGGGTCTTCAGACACCTCTCTCACATGCTGTTGTCAGTGCCTGATTTGATGTTTTGCTATCTGGTGCTTCTATTTGTTTCTTGATATTTGTTCTTTAACTTTTCCTAGCTTTGCGCTTACTAATTCTACCTGTTTGGCTATTCTAGAACATTTCCTTGACCGTACAGGGCATTCATATTTTATCTTTCCTAAAAAACAGCTCTTCTTAAATTTTGGATGTTTGTTTTTGAGTTGTTCTGAGTTATACCATAAAGGATAACTCCCGTGACTACTCTCACAAACAAACACTGTCACACCTTTCCAGGCCTTGGATCACATGACATTTCTCTGGCTATTGAGAATGATCTGTAAACATATAAAAATCTTAATTCGTAAAGTCGGGCAGTGATGGTGCACGCCTGTAATCCTAGCACTCTGGGAGGCAGAGGCAGGTGGTTTTCTGAGTTTGAGACCAGCCTGGTCTACAAAGTGAGTTCCAGGACAGCCAAGGCTATACAGAGAAACCCTGTCTTGAAAAAAACCCAAAAATTTCCAAAAAAAAAATTAATAATCTTAATTCGTACAAGAAAAGATACATAGAAGGGTTTTATTTTGGTACTCATTAAAAATGCATTTCAATATTATTTGGACCTCTCGGTGTGAATGTGCATTTGAAGAGCATTTAAAATAGTCTATCACAGAAAGCCCAAAGCTAGAAGATAGAATGAGAAGTTATGGCTTTAGCTAATTTTAAAGGTGACCCTTTAAACACATTTCCTTAGAATTCTATCTGCTTTGTTACTAGTAAATGAAAGTATCTAGACACGTATAACATGGTTATTTTTCAGATTTGTTTATCTCAGTTTTGCATAAAAGATGCCAAATACATTGCATTCAGTTTTATATCTCCATGTCCAAGAAAGATTATGGAAGGTTGAATTTTATTCCTTGTTCTTTTAACTACAAATATTGATCATGTGCTTGTCATTGTGAGAGGAAAGGTTTGCATCTGTCATGGTAGACATGTAGAGATCAGAGTACAACATTCAGGAGCCAGTTCTGTCCTTCCATGTATAATCCAGCAATCAAATCTCAGGTTACCAGGCGTGGTATCAAAGGTATTAAGCGATGATATAACTCAGTGGTTGATAAGTTGAGTTTCAAAGAGTCAAGGCTCACATAGATATGAAAGGTTGGATGCAAGAAGTGACTCAAAACCTGYATAATTGAAATGTTGCAAGTTATTTTACCTCAATACCAGGCAGCAATTGGTAGATAAGCATTTTTTTTTCAAAATTGATGTARATTGTAGTTTGTGAAAACTGCAATGTGTAAATTTTGTGTTGTCTTTATCATTTATGTCTGACATCAAGAAAGCATTTTTTGAATACCTATTTTTTAAATTTTATTTTTGTTTATTTGTTWTTTTTTATTTATTTACTTTACATTCTGCTCATTTCCCTTCCAGCTCAACCCCTCCCACAGTTCTGCTCCCACCCCCCTCCCCTTCTACTCTGAGAAGGTGAGGGCCTCCCTGGATATCTTCCCACATGGGTACATCAAGACTCTGTGAGGATAGGTATAGCCTCTCTCGCTGAGGCAGAAAAGGAAGCCCAGCTAGAAGAACCTATCCTGCGTACAGGCAACAGTTTTGGGGATAACCCTAGCTCCAGTTGTTCAAGAACCACATGAAGACCAAACAGCATGTCTGCTACATATTGTGGAGAGGCATAGATCCAGCCCATGTATGTTCTTTAGGTGGTGGTTCAGTCTCTGATTAGATTAGGATCCAGATTAGTTGATTCTGTTGGTCTTCCTGTGGGGTTCCTATCCCCTTGAGGGCTGCACTCCTTCCTCCTATTCATCCATAAGTGTCCCCAAGCTCCATCCACTGTTTGGCTCTGTGTGTTTGCATCTGTCTGAGAGAGTTGCTGTGAAGAGCCTCTCAGAGGATAGCCATGCTAGCCTCCTGTCTACAAGCATAACAGAGTATCATTAGATGAGTCATTTCTACCACTGTTTTTTCTAGATTTCTTTAAGGGATTTATTCACTTAGTCTTTAAGGACCTTTATAATTTTCATACAATGGCTGTTAAGGATTTTTCTTGTGCTTCATTTGTGTTAGAATATCCAGTACTTGCAGAAGCAGAATAGCTGGGCTCTGTTGATGACATATTGCCCTGGCTGCTGTTGATTATGTTCTGCTGATATCTAATGGTTATAGGTCTACATGCTGATTTTTGAGTTTGTCTTTGTTGGATGGTTGATTTATTCCTTGGTTTATGTTTCCTCTCTGGTTTCTGGCATGTTTGTCTTGTGGTCTAGCTGAAACCACCACCTGAGTTGCGAGCTAGGTCTTTTTGAGCCAGTTGTGTCTTCTGGTCCAGTAGGGAGTCTTTGTGAAAGTTGAAGGCTAGGAGAAGTCAAAGAGGAATGCAGAGTGATTAGGGATGCCAGGGCAAAAGCAATTAGCTTCTGGTGACTTGCATGACCTTTAGTCAAATAGGTGTTTTCTGCTGGAATTGGAGGCTGGGAGAAGGTAATAAAGAGGAGCAGGTAGATTAATGGTGACGTGTGGGAGACACCAGGAGAGTGGAGGAGTTTAGAGGTACAGATACAAGATATCTATATGTTCTTGTGCCTGGTATGATTTGCATCAGAGCAGGGGATATTTGCCCAAATTTGGACAGAGACATGGCACCAGGGGTAGGAGTTAGGGAGGAAAGGAGTTAGGGACGAACAGAACTGAGGAACTGGGAGATTCCCAAGGAATGGTTGCCTCTCTTTTCTTTTGGCTGGTGTTGTCTACAACTGAGCAGGAGAAATCTCTACAACATTATATACATATATGTTTAAATTAAAATAGAAAAGACAAATTTAAGCAAAGATCTTTGCAGTACAATTGGAAGAGAAACAAGTATACTCAGATGCAGTTGATTAACAGACTCCTAATAACTGCATATAAAACATACCTTTATTTATTTATTTATTTATTTATTTATTTTTGCTTTATAGTATTTTTGATAAACATAATAAACACTGCAAGAAAACTGTGTGTTCTCATTTTATGTCCCTGAGGAGAGACCATCTGTATTTTTTCAGAATATTGACTATTAAACAACTACTAGCCAAGAAGCAAACAAGCTGTGTTTGTCATTTCAGACAACTTCAAAAAGTATGACAGTTTCCTGTTACAAAGTAACTTAAAGATTCCTTGGAGCATTTTGCATTTATACATGACATGTTTTAATAAATGAAGGAACAAGCAGCGAATAGGAAAAAATGACAAGAAAGAAGGATGTCAGTTATGCCAGTCAATTAGTCACTACCCAAGTGGACTTTTGTTTGAAATGGTCTTCTGGGATTTGAAGATGGGAACAAGGCATAAAGGAAAAGCAAGGAAATGTGATTAAGCCACTATACTTTTCTTACCTGCTAACATACCATGGAAATTTTGAATTTTGCCGATAATTTCTTTGTGATTTTATATAGTAAAAAGTAAGATTTTTTTCTTTTTTAAATTTTTTTATTTAAACAAACATAAGAATTTTTTTTCTAAAAAGTAAATCAGGAAGGATACCTGCCTATTTTAGTGGGAGTTGAAAAATGACTGTTCACTTGAAACCAAGATGCATAAACAATCAGCCAGGAGGTATATCTATGTGATGAAAATACTCAAAGGGATTCATTCTATCTACTGACAATGCTCACAATGTGTTGGTAGTGTTTATTATGATGTAAAAAACTATTACTGGTTATACATACTCAAACATTGTATCAAATACTACCACATTTGTATGGGCATTTAAAAATATAAATCAGTTAAAATAAAWTCAATTTACAGAAAGTAACTGACCATTGATGAGGTTCCTTAGAAACACATTCCGAGTACTTTCTGAGATAAAATGTGACACAGCTCCTGGCTCATTTTTAGGCATCTTGTTGTCATTCTCAAGACATACTATCCCTAAAATAGGTTTCTTTTCTGGTCCAATCTATTTGGAATTCTGTTGGCTTCTTGAATGTTTATGGGCATCTCTTTAGGCTAGGGAAGTTTTCTTCTCTAATTTTGCTGAAGATATTTACTGGCCTTTTAATTTGGGAATCTGCCCTCTTCCATACCTGTTATCCTTAGGTTTGATCTTCTCATTGTGTCCTGCATTTCCTGGGTGTTTTGGGTTAGCAAATTTTTGCATTTTGCATTTTCTTTGACTGTTGTGTCAATGTTTTCTATGGTATCTTCTGCACCTGAGATTCTTTCTTCAATCTTTTGTATTTTGTTGGTGATGCTTGCATCTATGACTTCTGATCTTTTTTCCTAGGTTTTCTATCTCCAGGGTTGTCTCCCTTTGTGATTTCTTTATTGTTTCTACTTACATTTTTAGACCCTTGAAGGTTTTATTCAATTCCTTAACCTGTTTTGTTGTGTTTTCCTGTAATTCTTTAARGGAATTTTATATTTCCTCTTTAAGGGGTTTGACTTTTTACTTCTGTTTTCCTGAATTTCTTTAAGGGAGTTATTTATATACTCCTTAATGTCCTCTATCATCATCATGAGATGTGATTTTAAATCAGAGTCCTGCTTTTCCATTGTGTTGTATTATCTAGGGCTTGCTGTGGTGGGAGAACTGTGATCTGACGATGCCAAGTAGTCTTGGTTTCTGATGCTTATGTTCTTGCACTTGCCTGGTTATCCCTCTTGATAGCTTGCTGTCTCTGACCTTGGTTTGGTCTTTCTGTAAGCCTGTGATTCTGCATTTCTGGGATACCAATTCTYGCCAGGTGGAATTTGGGTATGGAGAATTGTTATTCAGGTGAGCTCCAGGACTCAGAAGGAAACTAGAAGGATCTTGTCCAAGGCCATTCCTTGGTTCCTGTGTCCTATTTTCTCTGGGCAGGTTCTTCTTGGACCAGGAATTTGAGCCAAATTGGTGGTCTCACCTGTGCTCTCAGATATGTTAGCATTCTTGGGATTGTCTGGTGGGATTTGGGTATGGAGAGCTATGGCAATGGGTCAGTTCCGGACACAGATGAAACCTGAAGGATACTGCTTCTTGGTTCCTGTGTCCTGAGGGCTCCACACACATCCCTCTTGGGCCAGGTATTTGAGCAGAAGTGGTGGTCTTACCTGTGCTCTCAGATGTGGCAGCACTTCTGGGAGACCAGCTCTCTCCCATAGGGATTTGAGTATGAAGAGCTGTGGCACAGGGTCAGCTCTCGGTGCAGATGGAACTTGGAAGCCCATCTTTCACGTGATAGATTTATGTGTATTTATTGAACCTCAGAGTTGATGGTAGAAGTAGAAACTAAGGCACACTCTTTGATTGTCTCTCTGCTACAATGTAAATATGGAACAAAATTTTAACATACAATGACATAACAAAATATGTGTTGTATATTACCTGAACACTCAGTATCTGTCTGTTTCAGACAAAGCAAAGTTTTGTATTTTTTAAATAGAATTTCCCTGTGAGTTTCTCTAAAACCTTCCTAAGGCCAACACCTAATTCCTTCAAAAGCTGTCCATGAAAAACTAAGCACTAATCAAACAAAGAACTGAACCAACCAACCAAMCAAACAAACAAAAAACAACTAAAAATCACTTGCTTGATTCTAGTTATTTTGTTTTTAGCAAATATCTGTAAATAGTCCTTTATCTCATATGGCACAGAGAGATTGAGTGTGAATATTCATTACTCTGTGATTGACTTTTCTTTCTTTAATAGAAAAGGAAACTTCATGATTCACCTAAAAATGTTTTGTTCTTCCATTTTTTCATACAAACTTTCAGTAGAAGTGCCCTTTGGTATGTTCTAATCTCATCAAGGTCTTCAGTAGATGCTGCCAATAAAGCTTCATCCCAACCATGCAGGCTTTAGAATCAGACAGTTAAGCTGACGGTGATCTGGCTCAGAGCTTGCATTGTTTGTCAGTTTCCTAGGCTCTTTTGGACTGTGTAAAATTTTTAATTCAATTTCCTCAGAGACACATGAACAGCACACATTTGGTTTGTTTCAGATGGACATTTTTCATCTCTTTTACCAGTGATAAATGAAGACTTAACAAAAGAAGTTTTATTTCCCTTTTTGTGGTGAATTAAATGATCCTTGTATTGGGATCTATCAACATTAACAAATACAGCTTAATAGTATATTTGTTAGTATAATTTAGGGTAGTTTTTCACATTTATATCTACGTATCATAGTATTTTTAAATGTTGAAAAATTTGGATTTGGAGGGTTGTCTCAACAGTTAAGAGGAGTTGATGTTCTTAAAAGGGACATAAATTAGATTTCCAGAACTAATATGAGTGCTGACCACCTCTGTCAGTCCAGTTCCTGGGATCTTATGTTCTCTTATGGCCTCTGTGGGCACCAGATGTGTGTGGTACATATGCAAATTTTACTGTGGGCAAGACTCTAATATACAACTTTAAAACTGTTAACATATTTAGTAATGACCCTGTAATTGATGCTTTTTGTCATCAGATAAAATCGTAGGCATGTCTTAGTTCTATCTTGCAATGTYACAGGCACTCCAGAAGAGCTATGAAAATACAAAAGGTTATAAACTTACCTTGTTGTTTGATTTTTGTTTTTGTTTTTGAAATTTACTTATCTCTGAAATCCTGTTTACGTGATTCTGTGTTTTTCCAGCATGAAGGTTTTAGATGACTACATTGTAGTATGCTATCATATTTTCTTCCTCTAATAATTCTCATGCAACTAAGGGTGATTTAATGTCCCACAAGAAGAAATTTCATCACTAACAAGTTCATTCTTAAAAGTTTTAGCTGTGTCAAGAAACTACATACTGTTGATTAAGTGTGGGTTTGGCATATCTTCTAAGGATTCATTTTTCAAATGTGATCCCCATTGTGAGGACTAAGAGTATGAAAGCACTGTCAGTTCAGTGTTGAAGTGGATTTAGGGAACTTATTATCCGATTGCCTGGTAGAGCTCTTTGGCTATTGTGTTGTGTGTGGTTAGTTTAAATTGTTAAATTGACACAATCTAAAAGTTTGTAGGCAAGTTTCAATAATGGTTAATCTAAAATATGTTGTATGTGGGTATTGTCTGCAGATACTTCGCTTGATTATATTTATAGAAGTTGGAAAATCTATCTACTGTCTGTAGTACTATTCCATACATAAGGGAGTGTGTACACATCCAACCTCTCTCTGATTATGACTATGGATATGACTAGTTCTTTCAAGTAAGTCCCTGTTATTTTCATTTCTTCCAAATAAACAACTGTAACTTGGAAACGTAAGCTAAAATAAATTCTTTCACCCTAAGTTGCATTTGTTGGGCTATATTATCATAGTGACAGGAAAAATACAGTACGAGAGGATCTAGTGTCTCACATTGCCTTATGACTTTGTTAGTAAGAAGATCATCACCACAAGAAGGCCATTAGCTTTGTGCCTATATAAGAAAAAATATACATCCTTTTTTGAAAATGTATAGAAAAGTAAAGGAAATTGGACTAGAATAGTCTCTTTTACATTGAGGAATTCCCCGTATAACTGCTTCATTTATAATCATCATAACTTGTCTTCAGCAAAACAGAAAATAGGCTTCAAATCTACTCTTTACATCTTATAGGCTAATAAGGCCTTGAAAAGACTCTTKTTATTCCATTTTACAAAAATGTAAAATAATATTGGTAATGTAAAGAAACATTAGATAGTCACATTTACAAAAACATATTTTAAACAGAACTGTGAATTTGTTTTGACATTTGTTTCTTTTCCAGTGATTTTGGATGCCAACAAGTGATCAGCACAATAGAAGTACCTGTGGACCCAAAAACAACAGTCAAAAGAGTTTTGGATTATGCAGTACATTGAAAGAATGTTCAGAGCAATAGTATGAAACTCTTTGTTCATGAAATAGCATCACTGATGAACAGGAACAACTCCTTAAATAGCGTTTGTCAGTCATTTCATTTTCCAAACTAATTACAGCTGTGAGTTGGAGAGACTCGAAAAGCAGCCAACTACTGCTACTAAACTTTTGTCTCTTTGCTCTCATGACCACAATAGCAAAAGGTAAAGAGCATTTGCTAAAATGGTGGATACATTCTCTGAACTAATCCATTTGTTCTAATGGAGACAGAAAAATGTCATTTGTATTGAAAGATCCTACTCATCACCCAGAAGACTTATTTTTTTTTGCTTTTTAATAAATATTTTGATGCTTTTCTATCTTGCCACCAATGACAGCATAACAATGCATTCCTGTAAAAAAAAACTTGCTTTTGAAAATAACAGATATTAGAGATACTTGCAGCAAAATAGGATTGTGCAGTTATATTCACATTTATATCAATGTGAGACCAACAAACAAATGCTAGGAGCTGTATTAATTTAACATATTTACCCAGATCTAAGTATAGGCTAGATTTCTAATGAACAGAGATATAATAACAAAAGTCTGTCACATCAGCATCACAGAGAAAGTTATTAGAAATGTACATGCTTGGTGTAAGGATTATATTGAATGTAGACAATTTGGGGGCTGTACAGACCAAAGTTACTTATTTTTCTTTTTTGACCAGTTGGAGTTCTTTGTAATGGTCTCCATTTTCTGCAATTTTTTCCTTTTCCTTTTATGTGGAAATAAGGATGATTGCTTTGAATGCAGCTAAGTGTACTGGTTTGGGAAGCCTCCAAAAGTAGAGTCTTCTCTACATTCCATAACTTTACCAGCCATAGGTAGTTGGCTATATTTACAATACCAAGTATAAACTATCTCCTATTGGGAAGGCCTTAAGTTCAATTAGACAACTGTTGGTACTGCTAGAATATAATTGTCAGCAATTCTTTTTTATTCTAGTACATCTTGTGATCTTAATCATTGTTGTGGTTCCTAGGTACCACAACTGGATAGGATCATTAATTGCTTTTCTCCACTGGCAGCTTTTATTACGACCATCCAGTACTGTGCATGGTAGTTTTTGAGGAAGAGGCTTCTGGGTCATAACCAGATTGATCCTGCCATCGCCTATGTCAAAACTACCTGGTAACAATAAGAACTTCATTTCAAATTATGGCTCTGGCAATAACTCACAGTGTTTTACATGTCTCTTAGTGATTTATTTAAGGTTGTGAAAATTTTTTAAATTGGATGTTTTATTTATTTACATTTCAAATTTATCTCCTTTCCTGGTTTCCCCTCTGCAAAGCCCCTGACCCATCCCACCTACCCACTCCTGCCTCAGACTCATCGCCCTTGCATTCCTTTATCCTGGGGTATCAAGCCTTCACAGGAACAAGGGCCTCCTCTCCCATTGATGCCAGATAAGGCCCCTTAAGTTCCTTCAGTCTTTTCCCTAACTCCTCCATTTGGGTCCCTGTGCTTAGTCTGATGATTGGGTGCTAGCATCCACATTTGTATTGGTCAGAATTTTCTTAAAGCAAATGTCTTGATTTTATATTTAATGATTCTCAGAAAGACTGTTGTATAGGCAAGGTACAGATTTTTACTTTTAGTAATTCTGTTTGTGTTTTCTGAAAGCTCTTAAGACATGCTGGTTTGGGTAATTATGGGTAGGAAAGGAAAGATGAGGTACTGAGAACAATTATACTATTCTGTCTCTTCCATTCACTCTCTCTTCTCTCGCTTGCTTGCTTGCTCTCCTACTTTTTCCCCCTCTTTCTCCCCTCAACTTCTCATTTTAGACCTTATAATCTTAACAGATTTGCTCAATTTATCTGAACTTATACCCACCCCACTCATTCCTAACCAAATTGTACCCCAATCCATATTTGTGAGAAATCTTCAGTTAGACAGTTTTCATTATACCAGTACTAGAAAATAATATAAGCCAGTGTTTACCCCAAATTCACACAATGGTTCAGAGAAAGGTCTCTCCTTAAGAGGCAATATAGKTCTTGATGTCTCTTCCATAGTTGTTCTTTGATGAGAAAGCACAGCATTCTGTCCATTTCTGGTCAGAGTTACTATGAGTAGACCAATTCCAGGTTTGTATGTAAAGTTTAGGATCATTTTATTAACCAAGATGTGTGAAAACTCAAACACACAGCTCATAAACCATCATTAATGTTGGACAGAGGCCTACATTGCTACTGTCTGTGTGTTACTGAGGTAGGCTCATGATCCAAGATAGTAGTAGTATAAGAGCTTTAAGTCTGAATGGAAAGCTGATAAACTGAGACTCTCTTTATATCTTTCCCTAGAAATGGAGTTGCTCCAGCTCTGTCCACAGGCAGGCCTGGGTATGGTTGCCACAAAGATTGATCCAGATTTGGGTTTCAGCCATCAAATGCTAATATCCAAAGCAAAGATTTGTRTTTATTACTCTGCCTTCCCTGCAGTGATCTTATACGAAGCTWACTTAGGTTTGAGAAATCTTGATGAAAACAGGTCATGGCTACCTGTACTGATCCTGGGATATTCCTGAGTCTCACAGATACACTGATCTGTATATTATTGGGTTTCTTCTGATCCCGTGCCACACCTGCTAGTATTGACATGAGATAGAACTCACAGATCACAATCCAGTATTAGGGAAGTTGATGAGCTCTGTCTTTGAACAAAGGCTTATTGACAGCTGTGCTGCCTGAACCTGAGGGGTGAGTGATATAGATAGTCACTTAGCTACCAAGACTAGATATGTTCTAGGTCACATTTGAGTCTCACAGTCATGGAAGCCTGTTCAGATGGGTACAAATATAGCCCAGGTCCTCTCTGGAAACTATAACTGAGGTAGCTAAATCTCACATCTCTCCCCTTAGCATGTAGGTGTTTTTCTGATGTTGTAGTTGGTTATGAAGCTCTGCCCATGAATTCTGGTCTATTTGTGGGATACTGAAGTTCTAGTGAGTACTTGATCTCTCCAATGTAAGSTTGGGGATAGGATATGGGATACAGCTATCTGTTAGTTTCCATAGTTCTTTCTTAGTCCCTGGGATTTTGTTCTTTGATGTGATTTCTGTAATTGAAGGAGGGCTGGTGGAGGACATTAGGTACCTGCTACTCTACTCTAATGCTACTCTAATGGCTCAGCCCCGGTGTGTTCTCTGACAACAGAGCTCCCAAGATTGCTCAGCCATGGGTTTCAGGATGATATACCTGTTACCAGGTTTCAAGTCTCTTAGTAGCTCAAAGGAGATGGAAAATTGTATTACTAGGAGATTGGAGTTGAGAAAGGAGGAGTTACACAGTTACTCAAGCACCTCTTTCATATATATATATATATATATATATATATATATATATATATATATGCACAGGACTCTATTCTTTTCAGCTTATTCCCTAAGCTTTTGTGAAGGTAGTTTGTTTGGTGTTTGGAGCTTGCATTGGGTAGGTATTCAACTTGGTTTCTGTGGAGAAACAACTCCATAGGGTCTTGTCAGATGTTTGTACTGAAAAGTTGCACTTAGTTTTGCAATAAGTTGGAAAACATATTGACTATAACTTGACAWAAAWATGATCAATATWATTTTAAATATAAATCACAAAGATTGTAGAAAACTGATATTAAACATTTATACTCAAGGAAAAACTAAAACAAAAGTTCTAAGCCATTTACTTCATTTTGTTTAATCTACAAGCAATAAATAATGGTCAGCTGGAGGCTATAATATGAAAGAAATAAAAGCAAAACAATGACAATAACAACACAGTGCTTATCTTTTAAAATGTATCATTGGGAAATTTAACATTTAGACAAATCAGTTTGGAACATTAAAGATAGTCATTATTGAATTGTATAACACTATGTATAGTAAATTAAATACATAGAATTTCCCACAATTTTAAATACAATCACATYTTAAAATTACTAATGAGTTCAACAAATATATCAAACTACACTCTCTCCACACAGTCAGCTACTAGAATGCACACATTGACCATACTGAGTAAATAWAGCTAAAGCATTTCCTGTTTTTTTCACTATAAGTTCCAGATGAGAGAAACAAAT
Source organism: Apodemus speciosus (assembly GCA_002335545.1). Lineage (NCBI taxonomy): Eukaryota > Metazoa > Chordata > Mammalia > Rodentia > Muridae > Apodemus > Apodemus speciosus. The sequence continues at coordinate 8,853 of BDUI01024865.1, read as the reverse complement.
ACAAAATCTTGAGTCATAGAAAAGAACATCAGAAATTAATTAAAGCTCCAAGTTTTAATTTGCATCAATGTGCCTTTTATGTTTTAAAATTTGAATTAAAATTTGAGTTCTATATTTACTTTGAAGGAGTGTACAGAAATGGGCAAAAAATTCTGTGAATATTTAAGATAAAGACATTTTTCACAGCTCTTCAGACTACAGGTTGACTTCCCATAGAAGAAAGACAAACTTCCATAAGAAAGCATTTCCACAGATTTCACTGTCAAAAYTCATSACAGACSTTATGAACCACACATTTAAAATCATGCCTGTTGCTACAAAGCAGGCATTCTTATTCATTAACTGTCTCACTTTTACTAAATACTCATTTTTAAAAATCTTTTTCTCTGCTCCAGAGCTGTGCTTCCAGTGGTTATTACTGAATTCAATTACATAGTCTGAAGCTCTGTGTAAACAGTCCACACCATTCCTTGTGATGTCGACTCAAAGAACTTTCTGATGTGTGGACGCATTATTTGAATTAGTCTCAGAACTTGACTGGCTTTGCTCTGTCTTCCTCATGCTTTTAGTATCAGAGAGAATATTTCTTGTCAGTTTTAAGGAGAACTAGGGTTTCAAAACAAAAAAGTGAGGAAAAAAGGACYCGTGGCATTCAGTATCCGAGTCACTCTTGTACGTGGGCTGCCTCAGACATTCACAAAAGTTGAAGGAGAAATTGGCCTTTCACACTCCAAACTATCTGTTTCCTATTAAGTTTCTGCCTCTTCATCTCCTTTCCTGTTGTTTATGCCTCTGAAGTTTCTTCGTGGAAGCCACTGATGTGGTGTTAAGGGTAGAAACTTGCTTTAAGCACTCATCATACAAATTAAATTTTAAGTAAAAGCAATTGGTGCCACTGCTGAGTAAGTCCTTCCTGTAGATTGCACAGACACTCTGCAAAATTGCCTGCTGACCTACTCC
>BDUI01024857.1:0-12506 GCA_002335545.1 Apodemus speciosus | reverse complement strand
AAGATCCTGTCTGGGTTCTGGCCATCGGGACCACTCACGCGCCCTGTTCGTATCAGCTGCTGTACCTTCTGCAGAGCGACGTTCACTGCATAGTGCATAAACTCGCTGCTGGATCGCAGGATAGACAGACTCTCTTCATGACTCTGGATGCTATCTCTAGAGAGAGAGAGTAAAGGAGCGGAGCCCGGTGGTGTGGTCAGTAACCCGGCGCCTGGGAGGCTGACTGGGTCACGGCACACGATCCTGTCCGAAGAACGAAGGGCCGGGATGCAGCGGAGCAGCAAGCACCTGCCTGACATCCTCAGGCTGTGTGCCACCCCACACACGAGGAGGAAGAGCAGCTCCCTACCGCCGCTTGGCTCCCTACTGCTGCTCCCGTCTGGAATTAGGCTTTCTAGAGACTTCAGAACAGCAGCACTCAGCGAGCTCTGAATGGAAGATTCTAGACAGCGTAAGCCTGAGTCATTGCCAGGGCTGCTCTAACTCATTCTGCATGTGTTGTTACCTCAGTTCCTGCCTAGTCCCATGATTCCCTCACACTTCAGTGAAATCAAAGCCCTTTGTTATTTGGTTCAGTTTTCTCCTTTCTTCCCCCTTTGAGTCTTCRTGTCTGAACTACTTAAGATTTTCTTACAAGACCGCTAAATTCATTCTTCTTGCTCATTGTTCCAAGGCTTCTCATTGGCTTTAATAATTTTGGACATGGTCGTACACGCCATTAATCCCAGCACTCAGGAGGCAGAGGCGGGTGGATTTCTGTGAGTTTGAGCCCAGCCTGGTCTACAAAGCGAGTTCTAGATTAACCAGGCTACACAGAGAAAACCCTGTCTTAAAGAACAACAATTGTGATGGACAYCCTCCCTCTGTAGAATGGTCACCTTGGGTTATGCAACTTTGATGTCTACGAAATCAAAAGCTCCTAACGTATTTCCTATTGTACGTGACACAGCAAGAACTGTGGATGTGAACAAGGCGACACAGAAGAGGGGGTGCACACTCTCCTTACTGAAGTGCAGGCTCTACACAAGCAGGGTCTTACCTGAAGAGAGCAGTGAGGAGCTCAGACACAAACTTCATGGACAGAAGACTATCGCTGGCCTTACTGGCCATCTTAGCTTTGCCTTTACCAGCTTTTTCACTGAGAATGTCAGAGAACTTCTTGTAACATGTGAAGAGGCTCAGGATCTCCTCAAACTTACTCTTGCTGCGTAACAGGAAGAGACAGAGACAAGTGTCAGTGCCAGGCGCTTTGGTTTCAGACAGTGAGGAGATGGCAGTGCCCTCAGGTGTCCTATGCTAGACACAGCACTGCGAGGTAACGTAATGGTGGACCCTCATTAGCATGGTACTCCCAAGCCACAGCAACCTCTCAGAGCCTTTTCTTCTTTCCCTTTATTTCCAAAGACCATGGAAGCCCCGTACTACCACTAATGAAATGTTTGCAGTCATTTTGAAGTTAGCAGTACGTGAAACCAGGATCTGCAAACTGAATAAATGAAAGCTTGCAGGGACACGAAATTCACAGGCCTGGAGGAAAGTACATAGCTTGATTTAGAGATACCATTAGTTGGGCATGGTAKCACATGCCTGAGTTTGAGGCCAGTCTGGTCTACATGGAAAGTTCTAGGCTATTGTGGAATATGCAATGAGACCCTGTCTAAAAAAAGCCAAAAGAAAGAGAAAAAGACATGTGATTATCATCTTTGGTCCTTTCCTGTCTAACATAATAACAGAGCAAACTCTATAAAGGGTCACAGTAATCCTTACCTGAAGTTACTTATAGAGAAATTATATTCCATTAAAACTTCACACACTCCCATTACGAGACACGCACAGATATTATTCTTGATGCCGACATTAGTGCTCTGAGAGAAATCTGCTGATTTATCCTAAAAGACAAATACAAATTACCGAGGTACCAAAGCCTCCATTGGTCCGTATGTCCGAGGACTTAGCAATTACCAGCTCAAAGTCTTCTAGCTCACTCTTGATCATTCTGACAGTAATGGACTCCAACATATCATCCAGCTCATGGTACAATTCCTCCTCCTCCTCCTCTCCTTCATCTCCTTGTTGTAGGGGGATTACTCTGCTCTTGTACCAGGCCAAGCAATGCTGAATGCAAGACAGCAGATGGTCCTGGAGAAGAAAATAAACCATGGCATCCCACGAAGCTGTTCTGAAGCTCGTGTTATTTCCTGGCGACACACAGCAGGTCCGTCTGAGTTAAAGACSCTGGAGAGGCGTGAGTGAAGTAGGGCATTTCCTGTACCCTTCCCCAGAAGRAGCTCACACTGTTAGAGCCCCTCTGTGAGGTTAAACAGCCTCTAGTTCCCACGCCCTGAAAGCCATTCTAAAGAAAGGGGTTTATGCTGAGGGAACCTTGGGGACACCAACACAGCCTCAGAAAGACGCTTGGGACATCTCATGGCACTGAAGCTACATTAAGGAAGACTCAGCTCTCCCCATCCCTCGACCTGAGTCCTAAGTCACTTGTGGGTGGTTCACTTTTTGCTATCCCTTCCCACCTTTCTGAAGCTAGGTGAGGACAGAGAGGGTYATCCCAGTTCCTCCTGAGTTCCCCAGAGCGCACAGAGGAACTCAACTGAAGCTGTGAGCTCCCTGCAGACTGGGGAAGCAGATGTGTTCACTCCCCCATGCATCGCTACTTCCATCGGTTATATAACCAACCGACTGTAAGTGACAGGACTCTCAGGAAGAGGCGGTTGTCAGGACGAGTGAGGTATCACTTGACCAAGAGATCGGAAGACAGGGCTGGAGGGAAGGCCAGCAGCCACACTGGCTTCTCCTAGAGGATCTGGGTTCCAGTTTCAGCAAGCATGCTGTTGGAGTTGGTTCACAACTCCAGTTCCAAGGAGCCTAAGGCCTCTCGGCACTGGGCACATCCATAATACACAGATACCCTTGCAAGCAAATACTCATACACATAAAACACCATAAATCAATTTTATGGTGGGTCACAAATAACCAACGTGGAAAAGTAAAAACTCCTAGAAAGAACTGGAAAAACTTCAGGGAGAACGGGACCAGTTGTAGATCAACCTTACCACTGGCCAGGGGACAGTGGCTGCAGGGACCGACAAGTCTTACCAGCGGCTCTTGTAGAAAGATCTGACTTCCTTGGGTCACAACACAAGCTCCTAGCTTCAGAGGAGGCAGCAGATCAGGCTCTGGCTCATAGAACTGTTTTAACTGTACAGATAGAAAAAGCATGACTCATGAATACTCTTTTGAGTTTTTAACTGTTGAAGCTGATGGCCCCTTAGCCTTCCTAAGACACATTTCTCAACAGCCTGAAGGGTGACGTAACAGATTTACAGCRTGTGGCCGGCCTGCATCCCTTCGCAGCACTCATCAAGGGAACTTTCTTTACTTTTGTGCCCCTCATATCAGTCCCTACACCTGCAAGGACAGTCCGCAGTCTCAGGGAGAAGACATAAAGTGGGTGGGGAATGCTTTGGGGGGGTTGTGGGGAAACTAGGGGTACATGAGGATGTGATCAAGATATCTTATATACATGTATGAAGCTGTTGACGAATAAAGGATTCTTAAAGAGTCTAGACTTGTGAGTCAGACTGCCTGAGTCTAAAACAGCCTTACTACTGATCTTGACAGTTCTCCAAATCTTGGGCCCTCACTTGAAAAATGAGTCTACTGGTAAGTTAAAGCTGTGTGAGGATTAACTATCACAACGCACGTAAGAAACTTCAAACATTACTTGGCACGCAACAGAACTGGAAAAAAAACGTTAGGTATTATTTAGCCCTGCCCTCTTCTCTTCTGGAGCCTGAAGGATTCGGAWAGCACTGTGCTATGCCTTCAAASGAGGCTTTTAATTCTTGTTACAAGTGTGAAGATGCTTGAAAGATATAATTTAGCTATTGGGGTACAAATTTTACAGAGGATCATGCCAAGACTCAGTGAAAAGTTTTTCAGGTAGCAAAGACCTTCCAATAATTTCCACATATCTAAGACCTTAATTTCAAACGAAGTTTTTTCAGAATCACCACAAAGCACTGGAGGATGAGGCTGCATCAGTTCACATCTATCTGCAGAAAAATGATGGCCTGGGGGCCTAGCTGAGCCCTCCCAGTGAAGAATAAACATAGCTAAAAAAAAAAAAAAAAGATTCTGATAATGCTTAATGAATAAATACTGATATTTATTTGTATCTGGTGTCTCCATCTGAATTCATATCATCTTGATGGCCCTTTGAAGTATTTCATGAATTTAAAACATTTTTTGAGGGCTGGAGAGATGGCTCAGCGGTTAAGAGCACTGACTATTCTTCCTAAGGTCCTGAGTTCAAATCCCAGCAACCACATAGTGGCTCACAACCATCTGTAGTGAGATCTGACTCCCTCTTCTGGAGTATCTGAAGACAGCTATAGTGTACTTACTTATAAAATAAATAAATATTAAAAAAAAATTTTTTTTGAGATGGGTCTGGTGGCACATAACTTTAATCCCAGAACTTGGGAGGCAGAGACACAAGGATGTCTCTGAGTTCAACCCAGCTTGGTCTTCATACTGAGTCCCAGGATACCCAGGGATATATATAGAGATCCTACCTCAAAAGAACCAAACAAATTTTTTCTTTGAAACTGAAAATTCCAAACCAGGGCTGGAGAGATGGCTCAGTGGTTAAGAGCACTGACTGCTCTTCTGAAGGTCCAGAGTTCAAATCCCAGCAATTACATGGTGGCTTACAACCATCTGTAATGAGATCTGACGCTCTCTTCTGGAGTGTCTGAAGACAGCTACAGCATACTCACATTTAATAAATAAATAAATCTTAAAACGAACGAACAAACAAACAAACAAACACCAAACTCCAAACCTGAAAACTGCAAATTAGAAATCAGGAAAGCTTCTACTATAAAATGCATTTGAATTGCAGCCCGGGTTATATGAGACCATGTCTCAAAAGATTGTAAGCATATAAAATAAAATTGAAATGGTCCCATAAAGTGTCCTTCGGACGTAAGGAGCAGACCGAGAACTCAAGGAAGAGTTAGAGGACAGCAGGATGGCAGCTGGGAGGGAACAATTCACACAAAACAACCCAGAGAGCACCGCAGCCCCACAGCAATTCAATACCTCGTCTGATTTCCCTACCGATCCATAAAAATGAATGTTACCTGCGAGAAGAGAGTCTGCATGATTGAACTAGCCAGCTGAGAGTTCCGGCGAAGGACATCGTAGAAGCCCTAGGAGCAACAGAGACAAGCTAGTGCTTGCTTACCGGGTCTCAGTTCTTATTAACTTTCTTTTGTATATGGGGGGGGGTGCTGGGTTAGGGGAGGAGATGTGGGGTGGGAATGAAGGCTGGAGGCTGTGCCATGTATGTGGAGGCCGGAAGAGGCACTGGATTCCCTGGAGCTGAAATGAAAGGCAGTTCTAAGCCACCTGAGACGGGGCTGGGACGCTCAGGTCCTCTGGAAGAGCGAAGCACTCTTCAATTGCCGAGCCGGCTCTCCGGCCCCTCACCTTTCCTTACTTTCCACACATACACACGTTAAAAACAGCATTCTGAGCTTCTGTCAGGGCTGTGCTACATCTTCAGATTTGAGACTTAAATGCCACCAATACTGAGTGACCTGCACGCATGTCATAGCTTTTATTTATTCTTTAATGTCTCTCATAATATTTGGAGGTTTTAGTGTTTCCTTTCAATTGGCTTCAAAAACCTAATTTCAATTTCTGGCTATTCAGAGCTAGGATGTGTAATTATAATAAACCTTCACACTGTTGCTCTCATCACAGCTCACGCTGATATTTATCTTACCAAACACTTTAGACAGATTAATACTATGCAAATTGACCCAGCTTTGGTTTTCCCTTTTAAATCTGTGTGCCTTTAATTCTTTTTCCTGCCCTATTGTGTGGGGGAGCATCTCAACTATGAGGATGAGGGAAGTCGGAGGACAAACACCTTCGCTCCTCATCACAAGGGCGGACGTTCCTTCTGTCCCCATTTTCAGCTTCAGAGGTGCTTTTCTCACAATGAGGAAGCCCCTTCCTGAAGCTAGTTTGCTGAGAGTTTGTAGAAGATTTTAACATAAAGGAATGCTGAGCAGGGATATGTTTGTGTATGTGTATGTACATGTGTGCATGTGTGCCAAAGCCAATGGAGCCCAGGCTGCCTTGATTTTTTATGCCCCATCTACCTCCGGTCTCCCCAGTGCTGGGGCTATGGACGAGGTTGTTATGCCCAGCTCCCTCCAATTAGCAGCTCGGTGGCTAAGCGCGCTTGCTTCTCTTGCAGAGCACCCAAGTACCATCCCAGTATGGACATGGAGGCTCACGACTGCCTGTAACTGGCCTCCAGTGGGATCCAACACCTCTGGCCTACGCAGGCACTCGCCCTCACGGACACACACAAACCAACAGACATGCACATGCACAATTAAAAATAATGAAAATAAATTTAAACTAATTTAGGGCTAGAGAGGTGGCTCACTGGGGCAGAAGATCTTGGCTTCATCTGATATCTAAGACCAAGATTACGACTAATATCAAGAGTAACAGACACAATGAGAGAGACAGACAGACATAGTGTTTGCAAAGGCATGRCAAGTAAATTAAACAGCTACACAATGTATCCAAAATATTTCATTTGGCCTTAAAAATCATGTTGCCAGAGAAATTTAGTGAAATGAAAAAGTGACTACAACATAGTTAGATGACAACGTATATAAATTTTACATACATTTGTATAATGAACAGTAGAATCAGCAATACCACAAAACAAATTCGTGTGTGTGTGTGTGTGTGTGTGTGTACATGTAGGCCAAAAGTCAGTACTGGGTGCCTTCCTCAATGGCTCCCTCCCACGGTGTCTGAGATGGGTCTCTCAGGGCGAGCACCTGGACAGGTTAGTCAGCCCCAGAATCCTCTTTCCGTTTCCTCTCGCRGTCACACCTACCAAATTCCAGCACCTACCAACTTCTATAGCTCAAGAAACATTGTTCCAGGATGTCAAATGACTGCCAGGGGTGGCGTGTCCCCGTGACCCTACTGCCTGAGGCAGAGGCAGGCGCCTAAGGATCTAAGGTCATCATGAGTTTGAGGCCAGCTTGGGCTACAGGTTACTCCTGTTGGGGGGAGGCAGAAAGAAAAAGCAAAGGGGACTCTGACCTGTCCTCCCTGCTGAGAGGACCAGATCCTCTCCATTCSTTCCAGGAAATGTCTACACTGAAACACAACATCCTGAATAGCTCACATTCTAGAAACAGCAGTGTTTCTTCCACAGTCATCGGGCACTGTTTGTACTGGCCGGAGCTATGTGTTGTTTTCTGCTGTTTGTTAACTATTCTGTCATTATGTGACTGAATCCAACAGACCCTAAAAAACAAGTACAAAAGGAGGAAGGAGGGAAGGAAAGAGGAAGGACGAGACATCTTCTTACTAAGCTAAGTGTAATAGAGATTTAAGGAAGGCAACTGACACGAGAGAAGACCACTCAGTGTGACGGGTGAGCCGAACCCCGGACCTTCTCGGGGCTGTCTACACTCAAGCATCTTAAACATTTCCCACTTGTTTTTGTTTTTTGTTTTTCTTTTCTTTTTGACGTAGCTCTGGCAGGACCCACAGATCCACCTGCCTCTGTGGTCCCCAGTTGGCAGAACTGCTGGGAGGGATTAGAATCTGAGTCTAGAGGTGGGCTCCTGCCTCCACCATGCTCCATCATTCTCAAAGTGCTGTCTGCCTCCTGCTTGCGGCTCCTGAYGTGAGGGCTGGTGCTGCTCCAGTGCCAGGCCTGAGACTGCCGCCGTGCTCCCCGCCATGAGTGACAGGGATGACCGCCTGCCCCTCTCGAGCTGTAAGTCCCAAGCAAACACTTCTTCCTGGAAGCCGCCTCAGTCACGGGGTTAGCACGCAATAGAAAAGGASCTCCGAGGCCGCCTCTCCAGTGCTGGGACTGACGGCATGGCCACTGTCCAGCTCTTGGGAGTTTGCAATGCTAGTTTAGGTCACAAAAATGTGAAATGAGGCAATAAAGTGAGGGTGTGCTGTGTGTGAGAGACGGAACTCACACATGACAAGTTTGGTGTTAAACTCAGACTGGTAACTTAGCAGTTTATCTAAATATTTCAAATTAAAATAAAATGGCTACGATATATCAATTGTTTACGATTTCACGACTTAACTTCTGGACCCAATGACTAACTGCAGACGGACACATCTACTGGACGTACGGACCCAGGTCGAAGTTGTCATAGAGACGGTTACTCTCTGGAGAGGCCGGCAGTCTCTTGCACCGCCCTTACTCACCTCATAAAGCAGGAGCCGGACATCCGCCTGCTGCCCTAAGCATCTCTTCAGGCTGTCTATGATCTCAAGGCAAAAAGTCTCGTTGGCGACAGCGCTGTATCGGCTGTGAACGTCCACGTGCACCTGAAAGGGAGGGTGGCAGCGTGTGTCCAGCCTTCTCGGCAGTTTCTGTTAAGGAGATTATGCTCTTCACAGGGAAACGCACCAGGCCTGGCTTTCCCCGGCTGGAGCACGGGGCGGATGCCGACGACCCCCATCACCACGCACTCCCTGTCACTCGGTCTGGTTTGAACAGACGAGGATTAGACCATTCCAACAAGACTGACTCTCTGCTGCTCCTGAGGTTTACTGGAACAGTGCCAGCTACTCGAGAAGGCAACTTACTGCTCCTTCCCAAGACAATCCAGCAGTCACCAGAGTCACGACTATATTAAAAACCTAAGACTTCATAAAAAAAAAAAAAAAAAAAAAAGCCSAGCTCTTTATATCTACAATAACTGAAGAGCTTTAGAGGTGGTGTGTCTTCTTGAGTCATGCACACACGAGCGGGCAGGAGAAACACTCTCATATATAAATAAAATCTTTAAAAAGTAAATTTATGTAGCTATTCATAATACATAATATATACATAGCTAATGCATAATTATACGTATATATTACATAATGTGTAATTTTGTACTACATAAATATAAATAGCTAAAAAGCACAATAAAGCAGGTAAGTTAATATTTTATTTAATCCAACATATCTAACACATCGACATGTATGTAATTCAATATAAAAATGATTGAAAATGTTTTTATTTCACTCTAATTCTTGAAAATAGACATTAATTTTACGTATATAGCACACCTCAACTTGGACTAGTCACATGTCAATCAAGTGTCTCRTTTAGCAGCTGCAGAAAGGCTGCCGTCTACCGCATTAGACAGCCGTCTAACAGAGCAAACCAACCACTGTTGAGCTTGGGACGAAGGCAGCCCTCACACTCACAACTCCAGCACTCAGGAGCCAGAGGCATGGGGATTACTGTAAGCTCAANGAGCCACCATGTGGTTGCTGGGAATTGAACTCAGGACCTCTGGAAGAGCAGTCAGTGCTCTTAACCGCTGAGCCAGCTCTCCAACCCGCATTATCTCCTTAACCTCAGGACTAACTGCACTTTTTTTCTCTGCTTCCAAGACTCCATGGCAATCAGAAGAATCCTGAGCTACAAACTGGGCTGGAATTTGAATCTACATAGTGAACAGCAAAGTAAATTGCTGAGTCTTGTTGGGTCTGAATGAGTGYACTCTTCYGCACGACCCTTTGTTTGTACAGGATCACAGTATTCACGTAAACCTTTCATCCAAAAAAATAAAGGCTGCTGCCTCGCATCTCAGTGACCAATGCATGCTCCAGGATTATCACATATAACCCTGTCTAGCAGGCATGCTTTGGTGTAAGCAGTAATACAAAATGGTCAGTTCTAGAACAGAGATTAGAGCGACTTGCTAGTCGTAGTCATACGCTAGCCATTTCTCTAGGCCGGTGGGAGTGCATTAGGACGCAGCTAACCTGATATCCTCTAAGTATCAAATGCCTTCCCTTCTACACAGCACTGTCCTACATTCTTAGGGGCCAATATTAATCATCTCCAGTTTAGTATATAAAATAATAAACAATAAAGAGGGATCAGGAGGCTCTCGGTGAGCTCTAAGGCCCCTCAAGAATACTCTGGTCCACAGCAGAATACTTCTGCTGCCCACTCAAGTGAGATACTTGGGTATATTCTTGCCTCCTTTGCCCCTTGGCATGGTGGTCAGCTCATGTGGGCAAGCTCATGAAGGCTACTCTAGGGGGGGAATAGCTGGGGCCTGGAGATCACTAACTCTGAGACCATTCCCACTGCCACATGCTGTTTGGCCTTTACTTACTTATCATTTCTAAGTCTAACCGTCCTTATACAAGTGGGAACTATAATGTTCTGCACCTCCTGAGGTTGCCTGAGGACCTTCAGTGTAATGCCTCACCTGCTGAGAGGGCTGTGCTGAATTAGGGATGCCCGTGACTACCGTGAGGGGAGGGGCCAAGCGCGAGGTGGCTGAGAAGGCTTACATCAGACTCAGCTCCCTGAAGTCTCAGGGGGTCTGCGACATACCTGGCAAACATAGCTTTCCGCAAGACGAGGATCAAGGAGTCTCTCATCGACATGCTGATCTTGAGAAGCGGCTAAAGAATGGAGTAGGTCACCCCTCATTAGCAAAGCTCCGCTCTGTGAATGCCATTAGTATTTTGTGTGCTTTTGGGTCTGTTTCCCATATATGGTCAAGGCTGATTATACTTAACCATAAAGACCACAGTACACTTTGACCACTAGGCGTGGTGAGGCAGCCTGTAATCCCAGCTGCTCAAAAGAATAAGGCAGGAGAATTGCACCAATCTGAGGCCAGCCTTGACTACATAATGGGTTGTTCCAGGCTAGCCTGGGCTATAGCGTGATCTGATTTCAAAAATCAATCAAGCAAACAAAGAAAGTACTTTGAGTGCCTTCAAATCCCACTGTGCGCACTAATCTCCTAAGACACTTTTGAGTACTCAACTAACCTGAAAATGAGCTGAAGGAAAACAGCTATAAAGTCGGGGCACTTGGGACGCACCTGTCTCTCTGCATTCAGCCTTTCAATATGAAACTGTTAGACTCAAGAAAAACAGGAGCTCTGACTGTACTAGGCTTTCCCAACAAGGGAGTCACAGCTCCAGCCTCAAGAGCTGACGTGTCGGCTATCTGACGTGTCGGCTATCTGACGTGTCGGCTATCTGGTGTCAGCTGACTTACCTGCACTGCCTTGAGCAGCCCTTGCACGGTCTGGAGGGGCAGAAAGAACAAGTAGTCAAAAGTCTCCGTGACTTTTGAACAGTTCTGAAGAATTAAAGGTGCATACATGATGATATCTGAAAACAAGTCTGAAGACAGAATATATAATTAGTTGCCTCACATAATTATAAAATAAAGATAAGGAAGTATCTAAAGTCTATACAAGGAAAGAAATGTTGAGTGTGTTTTTTTTTAAAGATTTACTTATTTTATTTATGAGTACACTGTAGCTGTCAGACACACCAGAAAAGRGCATCAGGTCCTACATGGTGGTTGTGAGCCACCGTGTGGTTGCTGGGAATTGAACTCAGGACCTCTGGAAGAACAGCTGCTAGTGCTCTTAAGCTCTGAGCCATCCCTCCAGCCCCATGTTCTATTTTTTAATGTAAATTTCTATAGGCTGTACATAATTTTCCCCAGTGTTACCAGGATATTTTATCATTTTTTATGGTAATACAAAATAACAAAATTAAAATGTCTAAGAGGAAGAAAACCGCTCATTTTACTGATTGTACAAGTGCCATACTATTTCATTCCTCTAAGCCAAAGCAAGTCAATAAATATTTATAGATTTTTGACTTTGGCAGACATAAGGTCCTATTAGGAATATATAAAGCATATTCTTTTGTCAAGAATCAAGTCTCTAATATCTCCAAACATCTATTACCTAACAAAGAATAAAAACAGGATTTAAACAGGAAATGCACGAGAGATCACTGCAAGCATCTTAGAAGAGAAAAGAAAGAACTCTTTGARGTTCTAAGGGCTTAGTACTACGTAAGTGCATMGAAACCCAGGATGGCAGACTCTGCACAAAGGTCTAAGAACGGCCCAGAGTCAGAGGGCAAGGAGAGGCCAGTGATGGGAAGGAATCAGAATAGGAAAGGCCGTGGGGAAGCAGTTAGGACTAAGYGCCAGGCCCCTGAAATATCTGAGGCCGGGCTGGCTTCAAACTTGCAATCCTCCTGCCTCAGCCTCCAGATTACAGATGTGTATCATTACCACATCTAGTGAGAGGTGATAATTTAAAAGGACACACTGATTTCAGAGGCAGAGATACTAGTATTTGAGAATACTATCTGGTGGCAGTGTCACCACCAACAAGTTGTGACTCAAACACTTTGTGAGAATTAACCTCATATAAAGTGTGTTCTCTGGTCACAAGTTAGAAACCAGTAACGAGATGATGCCTTAAAAAAAGAAAAAGGAATTAAAAGATGATTTTGATTGAGGAAGTGGTAGCACACGCCTTTCATCACAGCAACTGGAAGGCAGAGGCTGGCGGACCTCTTGAGTCTGCAGCCAGCCTGGTGTACAGAGTGTTCCTGGACAGCCAGAGCTACACAGAGAA
>BDUI01024856.1:12815-23187 GCA_002335545.1 Apodemus speciosus | reverse complement strand
ATAAGTTGGATGAAGCTGAGATGATTTCACCCGAAGCCTTCTGCAGCCCTGGCCGAGACCAGCTATCACTTACGTTAGTTAGCGAGTGAGCTGGAGCGTCACAGAAGCCATAGGACCTAGGTCTAAGCAGGGGGCTAGGATGGAAGCCAAGGCTACTCCCGTCAGTGGGGGGGGGGGGTCGAGGGAGAAGCAAAGCGGGTAGCCCCTGTCTAGACTCCCCCAGTGACTGAGGGAGGGCTTCCCAGGTCACTTCTGGACGCAAGCAGTATCTGCTTGGTCAGCCATGCAGTAGGAGGATGGTTGATAAGCCTTTGAACTGCACCCATCTTATCTAAAGTGTGGGGTCGGGCAAGGTCGCAGAATACCTCCTCGTCGTTCCAAGTGACCGAGGGAGAGCTGGAATGTGCAGGGCCCTGATTTGATCCTCAGTACTGGATTTAAACATTCTTCTTACTTTTATTTTATTTTATTTTATTTTATTKTATGTATGCGGGGCTTGGGGGGTATGAAGAGGCATGTGCGTGTCATGGCCTGTTCTGAGAATGATTTACAGGATTTTTTTTTTCTACTTCTACCCTGGGGTCCTGAGGGCTGAACTAAGGCTGTCAGGCTTGGGGGAGGTCCCCTTGACTGCCTGAGCCATCTTACCATCTTACCAGCCCTTCTCCCATCATCAGCACTGACTTTTTTTTATTTTTATTTATTAATTTAGTTAGTTAGTTATTTTTTTGTGGCAAAACGAAGGGAAAGGAAGCTGAGAGTAGTGTTTGACACTTATAATTCACGTACTAGGAAGGCTGAGGCAGGGAGAATCTGGAGGCCAGCCTGGGCTACTTAGTGAGAACCTAACTCAATAACAAACACAAGCAAAACCACCGTGGGCGCAACACGGTTGGTGGAGTCCTAGGTTAGCACTCACACGGTGTAAACAAGGAGTGGTGGCGCATGCTGGAATCCACCCTTTGGAGAGTTTGGAGACGGTTGCAGGCAGCTCTAGACTTCAAGGCCATTGTCGACTAAATAGTTCAAATCAAGCTTGGGATACATAAGACCTTGTTGAAAAAAAAAAACAAAACAAAACAAAACAAAAAAAAATGTTTAAAAGGAAGAAAGACGATAAAGTCTGAATATCCCTCCCCTGATTCTCACTTAGAAGTTGAGAACCCTGAGGAGGATTAACTATCTTACATCACAAGAAGAAATCCTCCAAATGGTGACGGGACAGCAAGCCGGTTGTAGGTCACCCTCTCAGGAATTTCCTTCCTGCTCCGGCCCTGCATGGGTTTCTCCCACCTCAACTTGGATCAGGGAAAATAATATACAAGTGTCAAAAATACTGTCTTCCTGTCTTCGGTTGTTTGCTCTGATCCAGAGGGGAAGGTGTGGGAAAAGAAGCTTCCAGAAGGAGGAAGCTGAGCTAACACTCATTTTCTTGGCAGCCCTAACTTTCTTTTCTCACACGAGGATGTGTCTTTTCCATGCAGACGTTGGTTCCAGAGTTGGGAGGAGACAGGCGTCTGTGAGCAGTCCCTTAATATCAAGGGCGGAGAAGCTTCTTGCCTTCCTGCACGGTGTTGTAAGATGGAGGAGCACAGGGCTGTGGTGACGCAATATCAAGCCTCTCACCCTAGGGCACATCACGGCACCGTGACGAACAGAAGTGATGTTCAGAGCAAGGGTGAGCTTATCAACCAGTAGGTCCGAGAGCAACATCGTAAAGGAGACTCGGGTGGCTGTGTGAGTCTAGGTGTTAACACGAGTTACAAGAGCAGCCCAGATGGGACAGGGGAACACGGGATGCTTAAATAAATGGTGTTGGGAAAACCAGTTCCCTCCAAACCGGAAACCAAACCCAGGGCTGGAGAGATGGCTCAGCAGATAAGGTGTTTGCCGCACATGCCTAACGCCCTGAGTTTGATCTTTTGAACCCATATAAAGGTGGAAGGAGAGAACAGACTCCACAAAGCTGCCTTCCAACCTCCATTCGCATCAGATTCACAATAACTGATAGGATTAGGCAGCGGGTCCCAACCAAAAAAACACACCATGGGGCAGGTCTCACGTGGGAGGTTAATTGGGTGAGAATGCAGAGGGAGCTTCTGGGAGAGAGAAAATTGAATAGAGTCGGAGCAGGGAGAACATGACTTTTACTGAGATTACAGTGCATGCGCAAAGAGATATGACCGATGCAACACTGTGCCTCTTGGGCAGCTAGAGATGATGTGTCTCCTCACTGGGTTCCTCGAAAGCTGGCTTTAAAGATGCCTGATTGTTGCSGAGTCACTTTCAGCTGTCCACGGATATGCCTGATCGCCAACAACAATAATAATAAATAATTGTTTAATAAAAAGAAAGAAACCAAATCCAGGTTTCTATCTGGTACCACGAGAACTGAACGCAGGCCAGCTTGTGCTACACAGAGAGGTGCTATGTCAAAAATAAAAAAATTTAAGACTGAAACAAGGGACGACAGACCAGCAGGTAGAGTGATTGCCAGTACAGCAAGAGGACCTGAATTTGAGCTCCAGAGCTCATGAGAACAGGCATGGGGCTGGTGACATGGCTCTGTGGGTAAAGACACCTGCGTATAGGTGTGAAGATGTACACTTGCCCAAAGACAGAGTCTGATTACTAACACCCACATGGCAGGAGGGGATAACCAACGCCCATAAGACGTCATCTGATTTCCACACGGACGCTGTGACACGTGTTCCCAAACACACGCAAACAGGAGCACACACGATAAATAAATGTGATCAAAGGGTTTTGTATTAAATGCCAAGGTTGATGGAACCTGCTTGTAATCAAGCACTGAGAGGCCTGAGACAGGCAGACGATCCCTGGGGCTTGCTGGACAGCCCAGCACATCTCAGACAAGGGACTGGGGCGCGGATTTAACATATCGAAGCAGACCTGGCCTCCAGGTTCCTCCAGCATCCCTCAGTCCCTATTTGGCATACTCTGCCCCCAACCCTTAAATTTCTAGCCCAGGGCCCGGACTGCCCTTCCCCCACCCAGAGGCTCCTCCCTGTATAATCCGGACATTTTGCTCTCTGTCTCTCTCTGTCTCTATCTTCTCCTCCTTCCTTTCTGTCCGCATGTGCTCTGTCTCTCTTTTTTTCTTTCTCTTTCTCATCCTTCYCCCTCTTCTCCCCCACCATGCGGACTCGCCTGGCCTCGGTCTTTGGGGCCAGTGACTCACATGAGAGCAGCTTCCCGAAAGAGCCCACACTTAATATAATCTAATCCGGCTTGAATTGGCTCATTTCACCAATGGAGAAATAACCCATCACCTGGGAAACTCTGGGTCTCAATAAAACAAAACGAGGAGCTGGAGAGGTGGCTCAGCAGCTCAGAATACACGTGGCTCTTGCAGATGACCCGGGTTCTAGTCCCAACACCCACATGGTGACTCGCAACCATCTAAACTCCAAATTCCAGGGGATCTGATGCCCTCTTCTGACCTCTAAGGGCTCCAAGTTCACAGAGAGTGCACATTGTATACACAAAGTGAGTAAGTCTTAGAGGAAGAGTGTATGGGGCACACTGAATAAGGATTCCCACATTGACCCATGGCCTCCACAGGCACGCTCCTGTATCCACACACTAGCTGTGTGTGAGACACATACACCCCCCACAAAAACAAAACAGGCCATTGCAAAGCCATGTGTAGTGGCACACATGTGTGTTCTCTGCACTCCAGAGTTGCAGACAGGAGAGTCAGGAATTCAAGGCCATCCTCAGCTACATATGTATGTGAGGCTCCGTCTCAAAATAAAAATTAAAAACCACTTAGGTACAAGGCATACTTAGATTTAGGAAAGAAAGATCAGGGCACGGATATGTGACTCTGTGGGATGACTTGTTAAGCTTTCAAACTCACAAATTGTTAAAGTAAGTAGTTTGATGATGTGCAATTTAAGTGTTCTGGCTTAAAGGAGAATGGAACAGACCGTGAGAGGCATTGTTCAAAGTGGGAAAGCTATCTGGGGTAGCCAAAACAGACAGAGCTATACCTACACTGTGTAAGAAACACAAACAGTGAATTTGTATAGTGTCTGTCTGTCTGTCTTCGTTCTCGTGTGTGTGTGTGTGTGTGTGTGTGTGTGTGTGTGTGTGCACGCATGCACAAAAGTGCAGTTGCCCTCCGAAGCTAGAAAACAGTCTCTGGTGCCCTGGAACCAGAGTTACAAGTGATAAGTGCTGGAAACCAAACGCCAGTCCTCTGGAAGAGCAGCAAGTCCTCTTAACAGTTGAGCCATCTCTCCAGTTCCTTAATTTGTTAAGGAAAGGAAAAGAAATATCTTCATTAAAAGATGGATCAAAGACTTTAAACACAGCATACATAGCTCCAAACACTAGTGTTCTTAAGGAGGTATTTCATTTCATCAGTTCGCATGGGCCAGTGAGATGGCTCAGTGTGTGAAGGTGCTTGCCACCAAGCCTAATGACCTGCATTTGAGCCCTGGAACCGTATGGTGGAAGGAGAGAACGGTAGTCCCCCAGCAGCACACAGCAGAANCCCTCTTCTCCCCCACCATGCGGACTCGCCTGGCCTCGGTCTTTGGGGCCAGTGACTCACATGAGAGCAGCTTCCCGAAAGAGCCCACACTTAATATAATCTAATCCGGCTTGAATTGGCTCATTTCACCAATGGAGAAATAACCCATCACCTGGGAAACTCTGGGTCTCAATAAAACAAAACGAGGAGCTGGAGAGGTGGCTCAGCAGCTCAGAATACACGTGGCTCTTGCAGATGACCCGGGTTCTAGTCCCAACACCCACATGGTGACTCGCAACCATCTAAACTCCAAATTCCAGGGGATCTGATGCCCTCTTCTGACCTCTAAGGGCTCCAAGTTCACAGAGAGTGCACATTGTATACACAAAGTGAGTAAGTCTTAGAGGAAGAGTGTATGGGGCACACTGAATAAGGATTCCCACATTGACCCATGGCCTCCACAGGCACGCTCCTGTATCCACACACTAGCTGTGTGTGAGACACATACACCCCCCACAAAAACAAAACAGGCCATTGCAAAGCCATGTGTAGTGGCACACATGTGTGTTCTCTGCACTCCAGAGTTGCAGACAGGAGAGTCAGGAATTCAAGGCCATCCTCAGCTACATATGTATGTGAGGCTCCGTCTCAAAATAAAAATTAAAAACCACTTAGGTACAAGGCATACTTAGATTTAGGAAAGAAAGATCAGGGCACGGATATGTGACTCTGTGGGATGACTTGTTAAGCTTTCAAACTCACAAATTGTTAAAGTAAGTAGTTTGATGATGTGCAATTTAAGTGTTCTGGCTTAAAGGAGAATGGAACAGACCGTGAGAGGCATTGTTCAAAGTGGGAAAGCTATCTGGGGTAGCCAAAACAGACAGAGCTATACCTACACTGTGTAAGAAACACAAACAGTGAATTTGTATAGTGTCTGTCTGTCTGTCTTCGTTCTCGTGTGTGTGTGTGTGTGTGTGTGTGTGTGTGTGTGTGTGCACGCATGCACAAAAGTGCAGTTGCCCTCCGAAGCTAGAAAACAGTCTCTGGTGCCCTGGAACCAGAGTTACAAGTGATAAGTGCTGGAAACCAAACGCCAGTCCTCTGGAAGAGCAGCAAGTCCTCTTAACAGTTGAGCCATCTCTCCAGTTCCTTAATTTGTTAAGGAAAGGAAAAGAAATATCTTCATTAAAAGATGGATCAAAGACTTTAAACACAGCATACATAGCTCCAAACACTAGTGTTCTTAAGGAGGTATTTCATTTCATCAGTTCGCATGGGCCAGTGAGATGGCTCAGTGTGTGAAGGTGCTTGCCACCAAGCCTAATGACCTGCATTTGAGCCCTGGAACCGTATGGTGGAAGGAGAGAACGGTAGTCCCCCAGCAGCACACAGCAGAARCTGATGCACCACAAAAGCTGTTGAAGGAACAGGCCCTTCTTTCCAGCCCCAGCGTACGGCTGCAGCAGTAAAATGCCCCATAGGAGCTGTCCAAAATGGCTGCTCCTGCCAAAACGGTAGCCCGAAGACATCTCCTTATGATGCATTTGTCACAGGAGCTGCCCACGGTGGTGGTATCTTTCCTGCCTCAGCCTACAGCCTTGGTGAAATACCACTGCAGCTGTCCACACTGGCAGCACCTGCTCTCCGGCCTCCCCCGAGCCCCAGCAGCCCCACAGGGATGGCACCTCAGCAAAAGCCAGTTGTGGCCAGGAAAGACTTCCTACTCTAACCCACGGACCCTGATGCAGGAAGGGGGTGTGTGTGTAAAAAAAAAGCCACCAATCCCTAAGCAGAAAAGCCCACCAATCCCTGAACTTCCCACAAACCCACCAATCCCTGAGCAGGAAACCCACCAGTCCCTGAGCACCCCTCTCCCCAAGCGCAGGACTTGAAATACCATCAATCCTCACTCTGGAAATCTCTGCCCTGAGAAGCTCCGCCCCCTCAGAAATCCAACATAAGCMCCGCCCTTTGTCCAGTTCCCTGCCGTCCATTCGTAGGAGCTGAGGGCAGCCATCCCTGGATTCGTCCCTCCCTCAACACCCTGGACCCTCCAATAAATCTCTTTCATGAGATTTTCTGCCTGGCGGGACTCTCATGGAAAGAAGCCAAGAAGGAAAGAAGCCATGAAGGGAAGTGGGGCAGGGCTGAGGCTCCCGAGCTCCTCAGCTCAGCCGGGGATTCGCTCCCCTGAGAGCCTCTGCTGAGGAGGCTTCCTCTCAGAGCTGTGCGGTTCCTGGGATTCCGTGTCTCAGGGCACCCTCCCATCCAAGGTGAAACACAAGAACCAACTCCCCAAAGCGGGCCTCCACCTGTGTGCCATGACTCTCTCGTGCACCACCCTCATTCCCAAATAAATTGCATGTAAGAAACATTTGGGGGAAAATCTGAATGAAGACGTCCTTGACACTGAATGAAGCTAGGGAAATGGGAAGGAGGGGGTTGGTCCCTTGAGGAATGCTCAGCATTAACAAATCCGAGTTGCGCTCCGGTCCCCAGGGAGCCTCTTATCCTGAAAAATCTCTCAGTGTTGTGCGCTCCAGCACAGACACACCCTGTGACTCAGCAACTTCTCTCCTAGCTGCACATCCACACCCAGGAGGGGACATGCACGAGCCTGTGCCTCTCATTGCTTCAAGTCTCAGGACCAGAGGTTAGAAGCCATCACGTGCCCACACAATCCCNTCTGTCTCTCCTGATTCAGTCTCTACCCCTTGTAGTCCCTCTGCCCCGCCTCCTAGTTAATATGAAGGCCTCCTGTATCTTTGAGGGTCTCACAACGTTCTCTTTCCCCCACCAACTTCCAGCTGCAGGCTAAATTTACAGTCCTACTCGCTACCTGCCTCCGTGCCTCTTGCCTAGGTCATGTGATATGGAGCCAGTCTTCTTCCCCTCCTCTGAAGACCTGTGAGGGAGTTCCTTTGGTTCATCCACCGACCTGTGGCTCTTTATCTCCCTTCAGTTCCCCTCGCCCTAGTTCCTAATATTCACAAACTAAAGGGCCATGGCTGTCTGCGGTCATGTGGTCATAAGCCTACAGTTCTCCGATGAGTGGTCTACAGTGCAGTTTAATCAGCTTTTCTTTTCTCTTTCTTTTTCATTTTCTTTTTTCTTTTCTTTCTTTCTTTCTTTCTTTTTTTTTTTTTTTGTAAAAGCTGTTTTATTTAGTGAGTGTGTGTGCGTGTGCTGGTGCATTTGCTACAGTATGTGTGTATGACATAGCGTATGTGTGGAGCTCAGAGGAGCCTTGCAGGTCAGTCCGTTCTCTCCTTCCAACCCGTGGCCCCAGGGATCACATGCAGGCCATCAGGGTTGTACCTTTACTAGTTGAGGCATCTAAGTGGCCCTAGCCTGTTTCTTTACCTGTAAATTATAAAGCCATTGTGTGTTTGGGGGGGGGTGATTGTTGTGCACGTTCAGGTGGGCATCATAAGGAGAGGCAAGGGGGCAGGTGTGCAGACTCTGATGAGTCCTAAAAGACAAAGGGCTTGCAGAAGGATGTGCTGTATTGCACAATGTTGGTGACAGTGACATGCATTAAAATGATACACTTGGAACATTCACAATGGGCATTTTGTAAGCCTGGGGTAGGGTGAGGGAAGGAAAAAGATGGAGGGAGAGAAAATAAAAGAGGTCATCTACAAACTAGCGAAGACATACCATGCTGGTCACCCATCCTCCCCTCATAGAGGGCTAAAGGCCAAGACAGAAGCCCTGAAGGACATGGTCCTGCTGTGAGGGTTCTCTCTCTCTTTCTCTCTCTCTCTCTTTTTTTCTCTCTCTCTCTTTCTCTCTCTCCTGTCTTTCTCTCTCTTTCCTTGTTTCTCTCTCTCTTTCTTCTTTTCCTTTCTTTGGATTGTTTTCTGTCAGCATGTAAAGTAATGTGCTTCATTATAATATTTTTAGACCCATATACCAACACATTTCCCTCATGTCTTTTCCTTATTCCCTACTTTGGCTGTTATCTTTCTCCTCCCAAAAAGCCTAATAGTCTCCTGGGGACACGGTTCTTTCCTTCCCTTTCTTTCTTCCTTTCTGGCTTTTTGGGACATAATCTCAATTGAAGACACGGATCAGTGGTAGAGCCTTTGCCTACAATCGCCCAGTGAGGGACTGAGAATGTGGTTTGGCTATAATGACCCTGCCTAGAATCCTCCAGTGAGCACCTGAGAGGTGCTGCTCAGTGATAGAGCCCCTGCCTAGCACACTCCACACTCCAGATGCTATCCCTAACACCACAAACAAAAACAGGTAACAGAATCCGTAGAAACAGAATAAGACTCTGGAACCACACTTCAGGGTCACAAGAACCATCGAATGCCGGACTGTTTCCTCGTTTCTCCTCCGCTCCCAGGGCCAGATCCCTGACTGAGGGAGGCTTGCTAAGAACACTAGCATTCCTCCTGTCGGGAACTCACGGCATGGAACCCRTAAGCTTGGTGACTGTCACAAGCCCCACTGTGAACCGATTACCTAAGGGACTGTATGATAGCCGGTGCGGACACTCAGGTGACTCGGTTACATCCAGTGAAGCCTGGTGCCAGGAACTCTGAATGTCCCAATGTGCCCGTTGATTTTCCTTCCAGGATCCTCGTGGCTCATCTTGCGATCATCGAGGTTGACCCACAAGTGCCCAGGAAAGGTAAAGCAAGCAGTAGGGTGGAACTGAGGATGCAGGTGGTGCAACCACTCCCTGAGCACCTCCCATATGCCAGACTATTCTGCCCACGGTGGCTTTGAACCCTTGGTGATCCTCCGGCTTCAGTCTCCCGAATGCTAGGATTACAGCTATCAGGTACCACCCTGTCCAACGTCAGACACATTTTTATCGTGATATTTTATTTGGGGGTTCAGTGATAAAGGGCATCTGCTGCTCTTGCAGAGGACCTGGGTTCAGTTCCCAGCACCTGCAGCTAACTCATAACTGTCTATGACTCCAGCTTCAGGAGATCTATAGTTTTTTCTGGACCCTGTGGGCACTGCATTCGTGTGTGTGTGTGTGTGTGTGTGTGTGTGCCTGTGTGCACATGTGTGTGTGCACACATACACACACACACACTTAAAAATACCATAATAGGTCTTGGCTGGTGCCTGCCTACCTTTGGTATCACACCCTGCAGGCCCTTCTCCTTAGGAATCTGCTAGCCTCGTTTCACCGTCGGTGTCAGTCTTCAGCAACTGTGCTGCGACACCTGAGTTCACCGCCCACCCGGGTGGCTGACAAGGGGCAGAAGCTAGCTGAACAGATGTTTCAGGGAATCACTCTCTTTTTTGCAATGGTTGGGTTTATCTACGGGCACATGGCTGAACAGTTTGGGTGGAATGTCCACAGTATATGGCCGGATTTGCTTTCTCGTGTTAGCGGACACGTCCTCCGAGGCCAATCTACCCCTAAAGTGGTTACCSGTTCAAGACTTAGGCTCAGAAGACAAGAAATCAGGGGATAGAAAAATTAAGAAGCTTGCTAAAAATAACTGACTGGGACTTTCCCAGACTCAGCACCTGTTTTTGTTTCCTGTGAGATGAGCTGAATTGCCTTCGTAACCAAAGCCTGAGTATAAACCACCTATGTTCTTACAGCACAGCCGTGTCGAGATCCAGTTGTCATGGCTTCATTTCTAATCCAAATGTATTTTAAGTTGTAACTGTTTTATACCATCTCTTCATGAACTTATTATGGAGAACAGGAAATATAAATATGCAATGTTTCTTTCAGGTGTATATGATGAATAAACAGCTCGTAACTTGTAAAAAATAATACCACAATAAGCCTTTTAAAAATAAAATCTTATTTTGCAGTAGTTCAACACATTGTAAAATGGAGGCCATGGATGCCTTGTGTGTAGCTTTTGTTACCCCGCCTTAGCT
>BDUI01024847.1:0-13567 GCA_002335545.1 Apodemus speciosus | reverse complement strand
CTTTCATTGTGTCCCATAGATTTAGGTATTTTGTGCCTTCATTTTCATTAAATTCTATAAAGTCTTTGATGTCTTTCTTTATTTCTTCTTTGGCCAAGGTATCATTGAGTAGAATATTGTTCAGCCTCCATGTGTATGTGGGCTTTCTGTTGTTTTTGTTGCTATTGAAGACCACTCTTTGTCTATAGTGATCTGATAGGAATCATAGGATTAGTTCCATCTTSTTATATTTATTGAGGTGTATCCTGTTACCAATTATATGGTCAATTTTGGCGAAGGTACCATGAGGTGCTCCAAAAGGTATATTCTTTTGCTTTAGGATGAAATGTTCTCTCTATATATATATCTGCTAAATCCAATTGATCCAAAGCTTCAATTAGTTTCACTGTGTCCCTGTATAGTTTCTGGTTTCCTGATGGGTCCATTGAGGATAGTGGAGTGTTGAAGTCACCACAATTATTGTGTTAGGTGCAATGTGTGCTTTGAGCTTTAGTAAAGTTTCTTTTGTGAATGAGGGTGCCCTTCCATTTGGAGCATAGATGTTCAGAATTGAGAATTCTTCTTGGTGGATTTTTCCTTTGACCCACAAGAAGTGTCCTTCTGTGTCTCTCTTGATGAATTTAGGTTGAAAGTCAATTTTATCTGATATTAGAATGGGTACTCTGGCTTGTTTCTTGAGACCATTTGCTTGTAAAATTGTCTTCCAGTCTTTTACTCTAAGGTGGTGTTTGTCTTTGACACCGAGGTATGTTTCCTGTATGAAGGAAAATGTAGGGTCCATTTTATGTATCCAGTCTGTTAGTCTATCTCTTTTTATTAGATAATTGAGTCCATTGATGTTAAGAGATATTAAGGAATAGTGATTATTACTTCCTGTCATTTTTGATGTTATTTTTATATTTGAGTGGTTATCTTCTTTTGGCTTTGATGAAAGAATGTTACTATCTTGGTTTTTCAAGGGTATAGTTTCCCTCCTTATATTGGAGTTTTCCACCTATTATCCTTTGTAGGTCTGGGTTTGTGGAAAGATATTKTGTAAATTTGGTTTTGTCATGGAATTTCTTGATTTCTCCATCTATGGTAATTGAGAGTTTTGCTGGGTATAGTAATCTCACCTTATATTTGTGTTCTCTTAGAGTCTGCATGAGATCTGCCCAGGATCTTTTAGCTTTCATGGTCTCTGGTGAGTAGTCTGGTGTAATTCTGATAGGTCTTCATTTATACATTACTTGACCTTTTTCTCTTACTGCCTTTAATAGTCTCTTTGTTTAGTACATTTGGGGTTTTGATTATTATGTTACTGGAGGTATTTTTGTTCTGGTCTAGTCTTTTTGGAGTTCTGTAGGCTTCTTGTATGTTCACGGGCATCTCTCTTTTTAGGTTAGGGAAGTTTTCTTCCAGAAGTTTGTTGAAGATATTTGCTGGCCCTTTAAGTTGTAAATCTTCATTCTCATCTATCCCTATAATCCTTAGGTTTGGTCTTCTCATTGTGTCCTGGATATCATGGATGTTTTGGGTTAGAAGCTTTTGCATTTTGCATTTTCTTTGACTGTTGAATCAGTGGTCCATGGTATCTTCGGCATCTGAGATTCTTTCTTCTGTCTCTGGTATTCTGTTGTTGATATTTGCATCTATGGACCCTGCTTTCTTCCCAAGGTTTTCTATCCCCAAAATTGTATCCCTTTGTGATTTCTTAGTCATTTCTATTTCTGGTTTTAGATCCTGGATGGTTTTGCTCAGTCCTTTCACTTATTTGTTTGTGTTTTCCTATAATTCTTTAAGAGATTTTTGTGTTTCCTCTTTCATGACTTCTTCCTTTTGACTCANGGAGCCAAGATGGCAGTACCCCATTTTTTAATAGGGTTATTTGGCTCTATGGAGTCTGCCTTCTTAAGTTCTTTGTATATCTTGTATATTAGCTCCTTTGTCAAAGATCAAGTGACCATAATTGTATGGGTTCATTTCTGGGTTTTCAATTCTATTCCACTGACCTATCTGCCTGTCGCTGTACCAATACCATGCAGTTTTTAATACTAAAACAAATTCCTCCCGTCACATAATAATTAAAACACCAAATCTACTAAACAAAGAAAAATATTAAAAGCAGTAAGGGAAAAAGGTCAAGTAACATATAAAGGTAGGGTAGACCTATCAAAATTACACCGGACTTCTCACCAGAGACTATGAAAGCCAGAAGAGCCTGTGCAGATGTCATACAGACCTGAAGGGAACTCAAATGTGAACCCAAATTGCTATAACCAGCAAATCCCTAAATTACCATAGATGGAGAATCCAAGGTATTTCACAAAAAAAGTACACAGTATCTTTCCACAAATACAGTCCTTCAAAGGATAAATGAATGGAAAACACCAAAAAAAAAAAAAAAAAAAAAAAGGAAGGGAACCTACACACTATAAAAAGCAAGGAATTAATCTTCTTTCAACAAACCCAAAAGAAAATAACCACACAAACATAAAAAATTAAAAATAGCAGGAGGCAACAATTACTATTCCTTAAATCTCTTAACATCAATGGACACAATTCCCCAATAAAAATACATATAGACTAATAGACTGGATATCTAAACAAGACCCAACATTTTGTTGCATACAGGAAACRCATCTCAGTGTCAAAGACAAACACTACTTCAGAGTGAAAGGCTAAAAAACAGTTTTCCAAGCAAATGGTCACAGGAAACAAGTTGGAGTAGCCATTGTAATATCCAATAAAATAGACTTCCAACCAAAAGTCATTAGAAAAGACACACAAGGACACTTTATACTCATCAAAGGAAAAATCTACCAGGAAGAACACGTGGCATTTACAGATTGCATTTATAACTAAAATACAACAAAACTTAGGAAACACGTTGCAAAAGTAAGAACAGCTGTGTGAAAAGAATTTCTGTCAATCGAACTCAGGGCTGAAATCAACCAACAAAAAGGACTATACAAAGAATCAACAAAACTAGGAACTAGTTCTTTGAGAAAATCAACAAGATAGATAAAACTTTAGCCAGACTAACAAGAGGGCACAGAGACAGTATCCAAATTAACAAAATCAGAAATGAAAAGGGAGACATAACAACAGAAACTGAGGAAATTAAAAAAAATTATCAGATCCTACTAAAAAAGCAGGAAAAAAGTTACTAAGCTCAAATGAAGGCTAGAAGGAGCTTCCATGGAGACATGTTAGCTCTGAAAGGCAGACTCATGAATTTAACACATTGACACTTGAGAAAGGGAGTTTTTGTTTACAAGGCACATAGGTGAACTGGCTGCTTGGGGTGCCCTCTGCAGGTCTGCAAGGAAGAGTCAAAAATATGTCAATTGTCTYAAATAATAATCAGCTTCCTGTTTCCTAACAGCAGGCACCCTAGTCACAATAACATTTACAGAAAAGAAAAAGTCCATAGCCTGTATTTGATGCAATGAAATAACACATGAGTCTTTCATGCCAGTCAGTCACAGCTTCTTCTTTTGTTGTGGTTGTCCTGTATAGTTAATCTGCAAACATTGTTTCAAGACACCGATGTTGTCCTAACTAAATAGGCAGTATCGACCCATTATTTCAAACTTCTAGAAGGTGAAAGGAGTAGATTGTAATGATTATACATTCTTAGGGCCAGTTGATAATTACTTCATTTCAAAATAACTTTAAGAAATTTTTAAAGATTTATTTATCTTATTTTATGTGCACGAGTATTTTGCCTGTATTTGTATTCATGTACTGTGTGTGCCTGGTGGCTAAGGAGGTCAGAAGAGGGAGTCAGTTCACCTGGAACTGGAGTTACAGATGGTTTTGAACCAGTATATGTGGGTTCTGAGAATCAAACCTGGGTCCTCTGAAAGAGCAGCAAGTGCTTACACGTGCTGAACCATCATTCCAGACCCATATTATATCTTACTACGAACTTAGATCAGTGAAAATAAACTGGTAAAACATACTTCTTGTCATTTGTTTATTCAGTGATAAATGGCAACAGAGAAAAGCCACCAGTTACTATACTATAAAACACTTTTCTCACATAGAATCCTAAGAATGATAACCTTGAATATTTTAATGGTCATTGTTTGTATTCTTTACATTGATAAGGGAYACTTCATGTCTGATGTGTGCCTTGCAAATGATTTTGAGGACAAGAACATATTTCTGATTCTGGGAGGTAATGCAAGAGACCATAGTTCAATCTCTGTCCACCAGGGGGTGAAGTTTCCTAACACAAGATCACTGTCAGTGTGAACTATAAGCTTTATAAGTTCATCATTTCTGTTATTCCATCATTTCTTCATGTGAAGAGTTGAGAGCATCACTCTGGTGACACTGAACATGAACATTTCTCCAGTTGTAGTGACTGTAATTCTGCTGTTCATGCTTGGTAAGTAAAATGACTTACAATTTCCACTCTTTCTTCTAGGCGTTAGAATATATTTAATCGTCTATGGAATTTATCCTTACTGTAACACAGATATCCTCTCCTTCCTCCAGGGATGAGGAAGACCCATGGAGATTCAGTGACCCAGAAAGAAGATCAAGTGACCCTCTCAGAAGATGACTTCCTATTTATAAATTGCACTTATTCAACCACAACATACCCGACTCTTTTCTGGTATGTCCAATATCCTGGACAAGGTCCACAGCTCCTTCTGCAAGTCACAACAGCCAACAACAAGGGAAGCAGCAGAGGTTTTGAAGCTACATATGATAAAGGGACCACCTCCTTCCATTTGCAGAAAGCCTCAGTGCAAGAGTCAGACTCGGCTGTGTACTACTGTGGTCTGAGAGACACAGTGGCAGAAACTGTAGGGGGAGCTGAGCACAAACTCTGAGAAACAAAAGAAAGCCTGACTTCTCATCATCTACCTTTTGACCATTCTAGTTTCCACAAAATCTGTGTTGCCTGCCCCAGTATTTCTCTGGTTGATGAAAATCATATAAATGGCTTGAGCAGAACTAGAAAGCNACTTCATGTCTGATGTGTGCCTTGCAAATGATTTTGAGGACAAGAACATATTTCTGATTCTGGGAGGTAATGCAAGAGACCATAGTTCAATCTCTGTCCACCAGGGGGTGAAGTTTCCTAACACAAGATCACTGTCAGTGTGAACTATAAGCTTTATAAGTTCATCATTTCTGTTATTCCATCATTTCTTCATGTGAAGAGTTGAGAGCATCACTCTGGTGACACTGAACATGAACATTTCTCCAGTTGTAGTGACTGTAATTCTGCTGTTCATGCTTGGTAAGTAAAATGACTTACAATTTCCACTCTTTCTTCTAGGCGTTAGAATATATTTAATCGTCTATGGAATTTATCCTTACTGTAACACAGATATCCTCTCCTTCCTCCAGGGATGAGGAAGACCCATGGAGATTCAGTGACCCAGAAAGAAGATCAAGTGACCCTCTCAGAAGATGACTTCCTATTTATAAATTGCACTTATTCAACCACAACATACCCGACTCTTTTCTGGTATGTCCAATATCCTGGACAAGGTCCACAGCTCCTTCTGCAAGTCACAACAGCCAACAACAAGGGAAGCAGCAGAGGTTTTGAAGCTACATATGATAAAGGGACCACCTCCTTCCATTTGCAGAAAGCCTCAGTGCAAGAGTCAGACTCGGCTGTGTACTACTGTGGTCTGAGAGACACAGTGGCAGAAACTGTAGGGGGAGCTGAGCACAAACTCTGAGAAACAAAAGAAAGCCTGACTTCTCATCATCTACCTTTTGACCATTCTAGTTTCCACAAAATCTGTGTTGCCTGCCCCAGTATTTCTCTGGTTGATGAAAATCATATAAATGGCTTGAGCAGAACTAGAAAGCRATRTTACCATATCTAGATTTTCATATGGGAAACTGAAACCCTAGAACAYCAGTGGTTCCTCATGGAGGGTATCAGTGATTTCACAGGAAAGCCATGGAAACAACAAGATGGTCATTTGCCTTTATCTCTATATACAAGTCGTTATCTTCATATTGTTGCATGTCATCTCCAGAATGACACAGAAGGCCAAAAGTGCCAGAAAAGGTGGCATTTAGATAATTCTAGCTGATGCTATGGATGGACAGGTTATCAGATGGCTATAGCCTTTCATTTCTCAAGATTTCTAACAAAGAAATATGGGTAGACAAGGAAGGAGAAAGGGAGGCAAAGGTAGCTGGGCAATCTTAAGATTTTCAGTGYCCCTACACTTCTCTAAGTCCAACTCCCTAGTATTATCCCMAAACTTCTAGCAGACTACCCTCTTGACCTCTCCTCCGTCATTGTGCCCGTTCCCAGAGGACTAAGAAGATCCTGATGTCATATTCTGATTTTCTACCTAGTGTGGATCCCCTAACCTCKCTGTTCACCTAGCCTATCTCCATGCCTAAGTGTCTGCACCCAATACTAAGAAACATGTTATTTCTGGAACTCTAGTATTCATACCTGGCAGGATGTCCAAAACATTACTTACCAGGCAAACAAAAGCAACTGAACTCTCTTAAAAACCAGAGGGTTAAACAGAAACCAAGAAATCAAATAAGAACACACATCCAATAGAGACAAGACCAAATATCAACACTATGAATTACTATGATCCCTAACACTGATGTCCAGATTCTAGCATAAAACAATTAATATCAGCCAGGATAATATGCCTCCACTGAAGCCTTGAAAAGTTTCTATTGTTGTTTGTGAGAAATGCAGTATAGTTGAAGCACAAGACAAGGACATCAGAAGAACCTTTATATGAATATGTTAGAAGTCTTGAAGGAGAGAATGAATAAACTCCTTAAAGAAATCTTTCAAAACACAAACAATGGGATAAAATGAGGAAAACTGTTCAGGATATGTAAGTGGAAGCAGAATTGATAAAGAAAATAAAGACTGAGGGAAAACTGGAGAATTTAGAAACAAATTTAAACAAAGAATTTAGAAACTTAAATAGGAAACTCAGAGGCAAACCTCACCAAAAAACATACAAGATTGAAGAAAGAATCACATCCATTGAAGACATGATAGAAGATATGAATAACTTGGTCCAAGAAAATGCTAAATCTGAAAATATACAGGCATAATACATGAAGGAAATCTCAAATACTTTGGAAAAACAAAATCTATGAATAATAAGAATAAAGAAAGGAGAAGAAAGGTCAAAGGCAGAGAAAATATTTTCAACAAAATCATGTAACTTAAATGCCCAACCCTAAAAAAAGAGGTATTTATCAAGGCATAAGGAATATACAGAACATCAGGTAGGCTGGACTAGAAAAGAAAGTCTCATGTTACATGATAATAAGAATGCTTATTTACAGAACAAGGAATGGATATTAAAAGCTACAAGAAAAAGAAGCCACATATAAGGAAATAACATATAAAGGCAGACTTCTTAGAATAACACCTGACTTCTCAGTGGAGACTAAATGCCAGAAGGCTTTGGACTGTTGTTCTACAAAGTCTAAGAGACCACATATGCTGGTGTAGTCATTTTGATACCTGACTAAATAGACCTCAAACCAAAACTATTCAGAAGAGATATGGACAGATCCTATATACTCATCAAAGGAAAATTCCACCAAGAGGACATTGAAATTTTTTACACATATGCACTAAAACAATTCTTTACACATATGCACTGAAATCAAGGGCACCCAAGTTCATAAAAGAAACACTACTACAGCTTAAATCACATATGGACCATCACAACTGATAGTGAGTGGCTTTAGTACTTTCACCAACAGACAAGTCATAGGGACAAAAACTATAGAGAGAAATGTTGGAGTTAACTTATGTTATAAACCAAATGTAACTATAATAGATAACTAAGAGAACATTTCACTCAAACACAAAATATATCTTCTTGTCAGAACGTCAAGGTACTTTCTCCAAAGCTGACCATATACTYAGACACAAAACAAATCTCAACATACATAAGAAACTCAAAACAACATCCACCATAGTTTTTAACCACCATGAATACCACCAACAGAAACAACAGAAAGCTTGCAAACTCGTGAGAACTGAGGAACTCATTACTATATGAAAAATTGGTCAATTTAGTGATTAGAAAAGAAATAAAAAACTTTCTGCAATTTTGCAGTTGAAGGAAATGAAAACATACACATACTGATTGGACACACTGAAGRTGATTTTAAGATTATGTTCATAGTYRTAAGTGCATACATAAGAAAAAATGGAGAGATCTTATACTAGCAACTAAACAACACACATAAAAGTTCTAGAACAAAATGAGCATCCAAGGGAGTAGGGGACAATCTATAACTTAACTTGTGTTTTTGTTAGATAGATAGTTTATGGAGCCCCTCTTACTTGGTYTCTTTTTACTCTGCTGGTGCGCGTAGTTACTTCAGTTTATAACTCACATCTGAAGATTTTGAGCTTGGAACAACAGATTAGAGAGAACATGAGACATTTGTCTTTCTGGGTCTGGGTTGTTATTGAACAGTGTATATTGAGTTCAGTCATTTTGTTGTATTTTTACTGTCTGCATTCTTAGTCATTCTTTGTGCTTCAGTAATTATCTCTGCATTTGCTTTCTGTCTGTAGTTTCTYGACCACATTTATACACCTCTTCAGCCTTTAGTATTGTTTCTAGTATTCTCTGTATGGGTGGTCTCATGGACGTGAGCTCTTTTAGGATGTTTGTATCATTGACAGTTTTTCTTTTTCCTWCAACTATGGCAGATAGTTTTTCTGGGTACTGCTGTCTAGGTTGGTATGTATAGTCTTTTAGAACTTGACAKTCATTGCTCCAGTTTCTGGTTACTATCAAAGTTTCCACTGAGAAATCATATAKTATTATKATGCATTTTCCKTTATATATAAATTGGGKTTTTCTTTTGCAGCTTTCAGTACTCAGCTCTGTATGTCTATCATTTTAACTGTGATACCCTGTAGGGATTTTTTTATTGTCTTCTTTATGTGGTACTTACTGTATCTATATAGGTGTGTCTTTTGTTAGTTAGGGGGAGTTTTCTTCTGTGATCTTTTTGAAGAACCATTCTATGCCATTAACCTGTAATTCTTCTTYATTTATGCCTATAATTTGAAGGTATGGCTTTTCAAATTTTGTCATCATTGTCATCATCATTGTCATTGTTGTCACTGTTGTTATTATTAGTTTTTGTGTATATCTGTGTTTTACATACATGTATGTCTGTGTATCACATATGCCTGGTACCTGAAGAGGCTGGAAGAGGATGTCAGATCTCCTAAAAATGAGTTACAGTTGGCTGTGAGCCATCATATTGATGCTAGGAATTGAACCCAGGTGTTCTGGAAGAGAACTTGACACTTTTAATTGTCAAGCCTTCTCTCAAGTTTTATCAGCATTCAGTCTTTTTATGGAACTCCACAGTTCCTGTATGTTCCTTTTGTTTGAAAAWTTTATTTGCTTTATCTTTGAGCCCTGATATTCTATCTTTTGTTGAGCCATTCTATTTGTAAGGTTTCCGCCTGAGTTTTTTCAATGTTTTTTTTTTTTTTTTAAAGATTTTAAATTCTATCTTCATTTCAGCTTGAATTCTCTTCAATATTTCTATTTCTCTGTTGAATTCAGTTTTCAAATCCTGGATTGTTTTCATCATTTCATTTAGCCTTCTATTTTGTTTTTTTGAGCATCACTCAAACACTTATTTTATTTAAGATAATTTTCTTTTTCTTTCTTTTTTTATTACTTTAATGTTTTTTATATCTTTCCCTGCACTGTTTACACTCCCACAGTTTCTCATCCTATTCCTTCTCCTCCCTGTCTTCAAGAGGATGCTCCTCCCCTCTGGCCTGGCCTCCCCAACTCTCTGGGGCCTCAACTCTCCACTGTTAGGCACCACATCTCCCTCTGAGGCCATATCAGGCAGTTCTTTGCTATATGTGTGTATGAGGGTGAGGTGGGGCTGGGGTGCTTGGACCAGCTTGTGTATGTTGTCTGGTTTGTGGCTCAGTGTCTGAGAGATCTCAGGGGTCTGGTTAGTTGAGACTTCAGATCTTCCTATGGAGTCACTCTCCTCCTCAGCTTCTTCTAGCTTTTCCCTAATTCGATCACAGGGGTCCCTGGCTTCAGTCCACTGCTTGGGTGTAAATATCTGTATCTGTCTCAGTCAGCTGCTTGTTTTGCCTCTCAGAAGACAGACATGCTATGCTCCGGTAAGCACACCATAGCATCAGTAACAGTGTCAGGCCTCGGAGCCTTGCCTTGAGATGGATCCCAAGTTGGCGGGTTACTGGACCACCTTTCCCTCAGTCTGTTCTTTTTTTGTACTTGCAGTACAAAAAGAGGGTTCTTCTTTCTCCACATCCTCACCAACATATGCTGCCACCTGAGTTTTTTTAACTTAGTCATTCTGACTGGTGTGACATTCTGACTGCAGGGACAATTCTGGGTCAAAATTTTTGACTGTGGGATGGCAATCCCATTCCTCCACTTGATGCCCTGTCTTTCTACTGGAGGTGAACTCTACAARCTCCCTCTTCCCACTGTTGGTCACTTCATCTAAGGTCCTTCTCTTTCACTTCTGAGAGTCTTTCACCTCCCATGTCTCTGGTACTTTCTAGAGGGTTCCCCAACTTTCCCCCACCCTCCCACGGTTGCATATTTCCATTCATTCTGCTGGCCCTCAGGGCTTCTCTCCTGTCTCTCCCCAYCATATCTGATYATGTTCCTTTATCCTCTCCCYGCCTCTCTTCCACTCAGGTCTCTCCCTCCCTCTGCCTCCYATAATTGTTTTCTTCTCCTTCCCAAGTGGGATTGAAGCATCCTTCTGCTTGTAAACCTTCTTGAGTTCTGTGGAGTGTAWGCTTGGTATTCTGTGCTTTTTGGCTAACATATAYKTAATAGTGAGTATATACCATGCGAGAACTTTTAGGTTTGAGTTATTCACTCRGGATGATATTTTCTACTTCCATCAGTTTGCCTGCCAAACTCATGATGTCCTCATTCTTAATAGCTGAATCGTATTCTATTTATAAATGAGCCACATTTTCTGTATGTATTCTTCTGTTGCGGGACATCTGGGTTGTTTCCAGCTTCTGGCTATCACAGATAAGGCTGCTATGAACATAGTGGAGCACTTGCCTCTNATCATTTAGTGTATTTTGTGATGGTTCTATGTAAATAACCATCTTTTAAGTTCTATGGTATGAGGTTCATTGAGGTAATTCTGGGTTTGGGGGATGTGGAACATACTGTCTTGACCTTTCATATTGTTTGTGATTTTGTGATTAAATTTGGGCGTGTAGACTTCTTTACACTTGATCTTAGCCAAAAGTCCRAGAAGCGATGTGTAGACTTCTTTAATTGGTTGTTTATATTGTGATGATAGACTAGGATGAGCTGGTACACAGGATCTRCCACTTTGACAAAACTCAGAGGTTGGACAAGATGCAAGTAGGACTCAGCAGTTTACAGTGGGCTGTAGATATGGAGCAGGTCTCCCGGTAGGGAAGGGTGCAGGAATTGTCARGCATACTTGGCAGGCTGTGCTGCTATATAAAGATTGGACTGACTTTTGAGGTTGGATATCAAGAATAAGAGTTTTCTAAAGAAGTTTCCCCACCGTGGCCCCAATGAACAAGCTAGTAAGTGGAGAGGCCCCATTCTCCAGTTTCTACTTGCTTCGAGGATTATAGATCTTTTATCTTAAATTATGTTTTTGCAGTGTTAGACTATACATCTCTGAATCTTATCCAGACTTTCATTTTCAATGTTYCTTAAAGCTCAACTAAGGGGAGTCTCCTCTCCCCTATCTTGTTTTCAGCACCCAATATCAGGATCCTTAGTTTCTTTTAGAAGTTTCCAGTTTAGCAATTTGAGATTTCATCTGGCTTTGTTKTTTACTTGCAACTCCCTTTCTTTGCATATCCCTCCCCTCACCTGGTAGGCACATACTTGRTGCTTTGTTTCAGGTTCACAGTGWTGAGAAAAGTACTGTGTGTCTCTAACTGGACATTCTCCRGCTCTTCCAGGAAAACTGTTTATTTATATACATTTTATTGCAAGTCCCTTATAGGGAGGTGTGTATTTCACAAAGACTGTGCTTCAAGTTTAGTTTCATACTTCTTTTGGCCATTTCCCAAGACTATAGTGCTTGCTATTTTCATTCCTATTCTTACAGATTTTTTGGGATATGTCTCCCTTGTATGTCACAGGCAGGACTTAAACTTCCATCTTCTTGTTTCAGCCTCCCAAACCGGAATCCAGTCTGGATTTTAAGCATATGCCATTATGATTATCTCCTCCTCCTCCTTCTTTGTTTTTGTTTTTGTTTTTTTTGTTTTTTTGTTTTTTCCCGAGACAGGGTTTCTATGTATAGCCCTAACTGACCTGAAACTCACTCTTTAGACCAGGCTGGCCTCGAACTCAGAAATCCACCTGCCTCTGCCTCCCAAGTACTGGGATTAAAGGCATGTGCCACCACCATCTGGCGATTATCTCCTTCTTTAGGTTTTATATTTACTGAGAAGTGAATATTGTTATTATTGTCATGGATAATGTACTGTTGCAGAAAACAGTTTGARTGTAAGCATCTTTTCCTCATACTGTTCCCTTTGTACTTGTTGATGTTGAAGGAAGGGTCTGATCAAACCATTCTTTGTGGATGCTTAGCTCTTCAGTCACCAGCTTCTGCAAGGTCTCAAAGCCCAACATAAGACAGTTTAGGAAGCATAGAAGTCCTTGTGTTCACAGATATCACCAGGGGTACCTGGAATGTAAAATACACAGGATTGTTTCTTCAAAGGAAGGAAAGTAAAATCTGTTATTTATCTAGAAGTCTGGAAGCAGAAGTGATTAATAGCCTGGTGACCTTTGCACTACCTGTGTAKCCAAAGACCACACCAATCCCTTTCCCAAGCCCACACCTTTATTATAAGCTTGTTCTCCTCACTCATTCTACTGAATGCATGATTATAGAAGGTGTACCAAGTACTTTCCCAAGAGTTTCAGTATTGTCATATTCAATCTTTATTTAGCTTACTTTGTGCCTCAGCGAGAGTTATGTATGTTTTATTTTGTATGCAGGATTGAGTTTATTACCACCAGTAAATCTTTTGTCAAATTGTCCTGCAGTTAAATATGCCTAAAAATTTTAATCAACTCAATGTCAGCTTACCAAAATGATGATCCAACACCTGCTATTAGTTGTTCTGCTTGCCTCCACAATCTTTACTCTCCTGGATGTGGAGGTCTCTCAGAGTCCTGAGGTCAGTTGATTCCTGGCTTGTTTCTATGTGGACCTACTTCAACTCAGACATAGTTATTCTCCTGGTACATACGGTTTGATGACTATGTTGGAAATGGAGAGTGAGATAAATGAAAGAGTTAGGGAAGAAGAGAGAGAAGGAAGAAAGGAGAGAGAGGAAGAGGGAGAGGGGTGGGAGTCAGAAAGAGGAAGGGTGAGAGAAACCAGATCTAGAATTTTCAAAGATCAATCTTTACTCAACAATTCTTTATTCAAGAAAAGAGAAGAAAAAAATTAGACAAATGAACAAGTTCCCTAGGTTTTATTTAGAGTTTAGGTGCTCCACATCTATCTTGCTCTAACCCAAGCAAAATTGTTTAAACACAAG
>BDUI01024841.1:18929-29665 GCA_002335545.1 Apodemus speciosus | reverse complement strand
GATATATGGATATATTTGTGTGTATATATATGTGGGTGCATATATGTGTATGTGTATGCATGTGTGTATGCATATATGTGTGTATAGATATATGTATATATAGATATATATAGTCACCAATTCAGATGGTTGTTCTAAATTTAATGTATACGTATATTATATGCATATGTTGTATACATATTATATATTTAATGTACATATATTAAATTTAGAATAACCATCTCAATTGGTACTAAAGAAGAGTCACAAGACAACAACTCATTATTTGATTTCATACAAACTTGGAAAGCTCTGTCATTACAACTTTGTCCCCAAGGAGACCTAGGGATCATAAATCATTCCCTCTCAGTTATATCCAATTATCCTTAAAGAAATACATCTCCACCTTAACCTCAACCCCAGACTCAAACTGAATATGTTTCATTCCAAGATATGGAAAGAATCAAGTTCACAAATAGCTTGAGGTGGTTTTTCAATGATCTGAAACTGGAAGGAATGTATGTGATTGGATGTGAATTGTAATAAATGAGAAATGAGCTGTACTATGACAGCTCGGCAGGTGAGCTGACGGCGGTGCTTCCTAGTCTGAGCGTGGGGTGACCTACTGCAGTCGGTATACTTTAGGAGCTCTTGGTAAGTCAGTTGATTGTGTTCCCTGATGCTCAGCAGATGCCTATAACCCACATGGTGAACAGATACATTCAGTCAATATTTCACTATAACATTAAATTGAAACTGACCTAAGGACCTAGGCATAACATATAATAGAAGCCCAGAAYATTATGAATGGCATAACTCCAGAGTCTATTACTGTTCAAACTGGCTCAGTTATCTCAATAGCTTATAGCCCACTGATGAAATGAATGTACTTATTGTTAGATTATGTGTTACTCATTGGCACAGTAAGTTAGTGGGAAAGTCCATGTGAACTTGATTTAGAATAGATAGAACAGTAGACAGACCCTGTGGCTTTGGACGTTGGGAAAAAGGGAAGTGATTTATGATGTCATTTCTGTTTACAGATGATTCATTTTTCTGTCATTACTAAAGCAAAAAGGCTTTTTGCAGAGGTTTCCCTCTCCTTACCCCTCATTCTCTCTTGCTGCACACTGTGCACCCCCTTCACAGACCACCCAATTTATATGAACAACTTTCACTTGAAACCTAACTGAAACTCAGTGGAGAAGACCAGGGTTATACATGAAAACATCCAGCCTTATCTTTTAAAGCAATTCCAAATGCTTCTGTGATTAATTTATGGGAAAGAGGGAGAGAGTAAGTCAGACAGAAGAAGGCAGAGACTCAGCCAATGGCACAGGCAGCTAACAAGGCTCCCATGATAAATGCGACTAGAAGACGACGGTGCTCATGTCATATTTGCAATGATTGTCTATGAATTCTGGGTAAGGCTGAAAATTAGAAAGCACCTCTCTTAGGCTAGGTAAAAGACAGAGGCTAAAAATAACCCTTGTTCCTGGAAGGGAAAGAGAAAACAGAAAGACAGTATGCCTGGGCATGACTTTCCTCTGTGAAGCAACAGCTAGGCATGGGGGTCAATGAGCGTCCAGCCACACCACACTGTCCATGCCAGGCTGTGATCAGTAGTAGCTGTCAGCTGCCTAGGGGCGGGGGGGGGGGGTCCTCTTTCACATGCATTCCAGGAGAACCTCAAGCTCAGAACGATTGTGTAAGATGTAGAGAGAGAAGCCGAATGCACTGTGAGAGGAAAGACGGCAATATCCTTCCAGGAAGGGACAGGAAGTGCCAGTGGAGACAGGAGGTAGAGCATCATGGGATCCACAAGATGAGATTTTCCAAGGGCACCCAGGTTCCAGGTAACCTGGAAAGGCAGCAACTTTCCACTGCTTGGGCAAAGCCACAGGAGAACGCGGCACACGTGATGGTTAACTTGGTCTAGTCTTGAAACATGTAGAGTTGGGAAGAGAACTCAAGAGTCTCAGAGCTAAGCATGGACAAGCGGGGCTCCCAAGCAAAAAGCCTCAYGCATGGAAAGAACAATCCTTCAAAGAGGAGGCATGAAGTTGTGATCCCCAGTCAAGGGTGTCTTAGAAATAGGAAGTCCTTCTCAGCTGAATGACATACTAACAATGTTTTTGAATAACAGACTGGGAGCCCCTTCCCTACCTGCAGGGGCTGCAACAAAAGTCACTCAGGGGAGAAGAAATCACATCATTCCGACCAGGAAGGAACACCGACTAAGGTCATAGATCTTTTTATTAATCTTATGTGCATGGGTGTTTTACCCATGTGTTTATGTTCTCTATGTGCATATAGTACTGAGGAGCCCAGAAGGCGGCATTGGGCTCCCTAGACCTGATATTGCTAAGAACTATGAAACACCCTGCATGTGTGGRAATTGAAATTAGGTCTCCTGTGAGAGCAGTCAGAGCCCCTAATTGCTGAGCCTCTTGATTCTGTTTTTATATTTTTAATGTGCATTGTGTTTTAGCTGTCTCCCACCCGGGCAAGCTTACTGGCTGCCCTTTCTTTCCTTCGCTGTGTCTGCTCTACAATGTTTTCTGAGCTCTTCCTCATACTTTCTCCCACATGACTTTGTTTCCTTTCATACATCGCTTCCTCTTCCCCCCTTTCCTCATCTACCATCTCTCTAGTTATTCATAGAGACTCAGCTCTAAAAGCCTATATGCTACAATTGCCCCCAGTCAGCACCCTAGCATCCCTCTCTGAACTGCATCAGGGACATGAGTGAAGCACATTGCTTCTACTTCCATCAACAGCAGGATGGCCATCAATCATCGTAGCTCTTGCCGGTTCAATTTCACCCTCACCAATAACAGCAAGGAATCCAGACCCAAGTGAAGACAGCTCATAAGAGGACACCTGTAAAATAAATAAGTACTGAGAACAGAGTAAGGGGGACATTCAGCTGGAGGACACCTTGATTCTAACAGACGCACAACACACAACAAAGAAACAAACACACAAAGAGATGGCAGCCTACTATGACACCTCTACAAGCTCACGACTCTCCAGGATTGCAAACCAGAGAAGACCAAACATACAATCATATATATCATATACGGTTCACATCATACAAAGGAGCATCTGATAAAGTAAAACCCTCTCCACATTAAGGCTGGAACAAAGAGGAAGATATGACGTGACTCTGCAGGACAATCCAAGGACAGGCCTTGGTGGCTAGAAAACCTCCCAGGTTCCACCTCTTAGCATATTCTCCATGTTCTGATGGTGCCAAACTAGGAATCAATCCTTTAACATGTGGGCCCTGGGGAAGTGTATTCCAGATCTAAATCAACACACAACTTTTTACTGGTTTTGATCGCACAGCAGGACCAAATGAGACCCTTTTTGGCTTGGATTATTTAAACTTATATGATTCAACTTTCAACTTGAATGTTGACTTTGTTTAGTCACGAGTATTTTCTGGGTAAAGGTTTATGAAAGTCATTTGGTGGTAAATGCAGACTCTTGAGAGTTTGGCAGGAGGAAGGGAGTTAAATGTTCTAGCTCCAGGGTCGAATCAAGCCATTTGAAGAAGAAAGTAGAAGAACCTCACAGTTGTCTATCTCCAGAACCTGCTTCTCTGTAGCAAGGAAGAGAAACAGANCTCAGCTGAATGACATACTAACAATGTTTTTGAATAACAGACTGGGAGCCCCTTCCCTACCTGCAGGGGCTGCAACAAAAGTCACTCAGGGGAGAAGAAATCACATCATTCCGACCAGGAAGGAACACCGACTAAGGTCATAGATCTTTTTATTAATCTTATGTGCATGGGTGTTTTACCCATGTGTTTATGTTCTCTATGTGCATATAGTACTGAGGAGCCCAGAAGGCGGCATTGGGCTCCCTAGACCTGATATTGCTAAGAACTATGAAACACCCTGCATGTGTGGRAATTGAAATTAGGTCTCCTGTGAGAGCAGTCAGAGCCCCTAATTGCTGAGCCTCTTGATTCTGTTTTTATATTTTTAATGTGCATTGTGTTTTAGCTGTCTCCCACCCGGGCAAGCTTACTGGCTGCCCTTTCTTTCCTTCGCTGTGTCTGCTCTACAATGTTTTCTGAGCTCTTCCTCATACTTTCTCCCACATGACTTTGTTTCCTTTCATACATCGCTTCCTCTTCCCCCCTTTCCTCATCTACCATCTCTCTAGTTATTCATAGAGACTCAGCTCTAAAAGCCTATATGCTACAATTGCCCCCAGTCAGCACCCTAGCATCCCTCTCTGAACTGCATCAGGGACATGAGTGAAGCACATTGCTTCTACTTCCATCAACAGCAGGATGGCCATCAATCATCGTAGCTCTTGCCGGTTCAATTTCACCCTCACCAATAACAGCAAGGAATCCAGACCCAAGTGAAGACAGCTC
Source organism: Apodemus speciosus (assembly GCA_002335545.1). Taxonomy (NCBI): domain Eukaryota; kingdom Metazoa; phylum Chordata; class Mammalia; order Rodentia; family Muridae; genus Apodemus; species Apodemus speciosus. The sequence goes on along the minus strand of BDUI01024841.1, from coordinate 25,290 downwards.
ATAAGAGGACACCTGTAAAATAAATAAGTACTGAGAACAGAGTAAGGGGGACATTCAGCTGGAGGACACCTTGATTCTAACAGACGCACAACACACAACAAAGAAACAAACACACAAAGAGATGGCAGCCTACTATGACACCTCTACAAGCTCACGACTCTCCAGGATTGCAAACCAGAGAAGACCAAACATACAATCATATATATCATATACGGTTCACATCATACAAAGGAGCATCTGATAAAGTAAAACCCTCTCCACATTAAGGCTGGAACAAAGAGGAAGATATGACGTGACTCTGCAGGACAATCCAAGGACAGGCCTTGGTGGCTAGAAAACCTCCCAGGTTCCACCTCTTAGCATATTCTCCATGTTCTGATGGTGCCAAACTAGGAATCAATCCTTTAACATGTGGGCCCTGGGGAAGTGTATTCCAGATCTAAATCAACACACAACTTTTTACTGGTTTTGATCGCACAGCAGGACCAAATGAGACCCTTTTTGGCTTGGATTATTTAAACTTATATGATTCAACTTTCAACTTGAATGTTGACTTTGTTTAGTCACGAGTATTTTCTGGGTAAAGGTTTATGAAAGTCATTTGGTGGTAAATGCAGACTCTTGAGAGTTTGGCAGGAGGAAGGGAGTTAAATGTTCTAGCTCCAGGGTCGAATCAAGCCATTTGAAGAAGAAAGTAGAAGAACCTCACAGTTGTCTATCTCCAGAACCTGCTTCTCTGTAGCAAGGAAGAGAAACAGARCAGAATGGAACAAAACAACAAACTAACAAAAGCAGAAACAAAAAACAAACAACAACAACAAAACCACAAAGCTCATGAGTCCTGGGATTGTCATCACATTGCTCAAGCAGGAGCAGCTGAGGTGAAGTACAGTAGCTGAGGAAGAGACGGAGTGCCAGGCTGCCTCCTGACGCTCCCTCCGGCCTCACACCTGACTGAGTCTGTGTTCCAAGGCCACACGAAAGAAAACCCTTCAGAACCCTTGCCAAATCTAAGAAACTTAAAGTTAGCCAATCCTTGAGGAATTTGGGAACGATACCTGATGACAGCACATCTCACTTTTAAAAGGAGACAGTGTGACATTGTTAGGGCAGAGTCCTGGTTCTTGGACCCTAAAAATACACTTACGTGATGTCTATATCTGTTAAGAAGCAGCTAGGGGAAACGTTGGTGTCAGGCAAGAAGGACAAGAGTGGGAAAGATCAGAGTTTCCATTTTCTGCTTTTGTTTAAAATCTCTCTCCCTCCCTCTCTCCCTCTCTCCCTCTCTCCCTCTCTCCCTCTCTATCTCTCAATTTCACAAAAGAAAGAAGGATGAAATTTTCTGAAGGAGCAAGAGGATAAAGAAACGAGATCAACAAAATCAAGAGGTAATTGTATCCTATAATTGGCTAACAAAGAATTTTGTAAGTTGACCAACCTGTGTAAATTATACACAGTTGGGGAAAGACCTCCAAGCAAAGCCAACTATAATTGCTTCTATTTTTTTCCTCCATCAGTGTCTCTAACACTAGTGCATTGTGCAACAGAATTATAAAGAAAACACTTAAAACATTAGTTCTACAGATAGCCCTTGAAAGACACTCCTGAATGTATTTGTGAGGTTGGTGCCCTCTAGTGGCTAGGAGGACTCCAAAAGTGCAGTTTTCTGAGCTAAGAGATGGGAGATGACAAACTTTCCAGGCTTGACTGTCCCAGCTTGAATGGGAATGGGGACTTCTGAGGCTTATCTATCAGGATGTTACTTAACATCTCTATTCTCCTAAAGTGTGGCAACCCTTCCCTGACTTTCTGAAAGACTTTTGGATAGAACTGCCAAACAATGACCAGTTGCTTATGAGACCTAAGAATTGTGCCTACAAGGGAGAAGACCTGAGTTCTAGTGCAGTTCTGCCACAAAGCTATCTGTGCGAAGGGCCACAGGTTGATGTGCCATGTCTATGTGTATCCTTATATTATGAAGAGAAACTGAACAGTCTGCGCACTGACACCATGCATCCAGATCGGCTGAATTACCTCTTGGTTTAGATGTAAGAGTTTCCAGCTCAGTAGGAAGAAAACTGACACCCACCCAAGTCTTCCTCTTCATAGCCTACAATATGGATGTCTCTTGGAAGTTTAGTCTCTTCTGAAGAGAAGCTGGTCATCAAGTCAGTAAATTCTACCTCTGAAATTAATTGCAAACCCTTCCCACCTTTTAAAAATCTTCATGAACCCATCCAAACCCATGGAAATGAAGGGACTTTGTTTCTAACAACTGTGTTAGAAACAACTGTGTGTGTGCCTGTGTGTGTGAAATGTAGACCTAGTCAAGCTTTTCTCCTGCTTTCAACCTCTTGATGACTTTTATGATGTTTCTAAGTTCCCTGCATAATCAGGCTCCTGCTTATCTCCCTGGAGACTAGTCCTTCTCTTCCATTCCTCTTCCTCCATCCAAATATAACAACCTTGTGCATTCCTTCTTGCCCTGGGGCCTTCAAACAGATACTCTTGCCCAGCACACTGTCTCTCTTTCTCCTCCACTTACGTAGCTAATCAGTGATAAAATTAGCATTTTAAAGCTGTAAGTCTCTCTTTTGTTAAAAATCAGAGGTGGGAATAATAGATTGCCTCCCAGAACAGATGCTATCTCTGCCAACCAACAACCAGTGTTTATACAGATGCTATACTCTGAAAGGCCCTGCTTTGAGTTGATAAGGAAGGTTMAACAAAGGTCTTTGATTAGCTGATTAATTAAGTTGAAACTTTGGGTTCCTAATAATGAAATCTACCCAATTCTTCTACATCCCACATGGCAAACTTCCATTTTCTGTAATTTCTGTTTAGCTAACATAAAGACATACAAAGTCCCCAGAGGTCAGAATGTTTTTACTAAGTGAATTTTCCCTCAGCAACTGAAATGTTGCTTTAACCTCTGAGTTTAAAATAAGCTCTTAGAAGTTTCTAGTCAGGCAGATTGACTAATAATGAAATGAGAAGCGTGTTTGCCATTCTTCATTATTTTATTTGCAGTTTATGTTGTCTTACTGATGCAGTTAAGGATTGAACCAAGGCCTCCCAAATGCTAAGTCCACATTCTGCCCTCTCCAGCTCTCCAGCCCCTTCGCTTTCATTTTAGATGATATTACCACCCGTACTTGTCTTTTTTTTTTTTTTTAAAGTTTATCTAGCTGTACAAATTACCGTATGCTCATTTCTTAGAAATATTTGGTAGATGCAGTTTGGAGGTATCATTGGCTAGTCTCTAACTCAAATGCCAGTAAAACTTGTTATTCCCACTCTCTTTAATTCTCAAAGACCGTGAGCATTCGTCTCCCTCTTGAGAAGCTTCCCTGATAGCTCTAAACCACGCCAGCTCTCATCGCTATGCCCACAGAAAACATCTTACATTCTCCTCTAATATCCTTAGTTTCTCCAATTATAAGCTCCACATCWCACCAACAAGGTTCATTTATATGTGTCCTGAGCATAATATGGTGGCCTAGACCCAGTATGCATTCAAAGATGTTTGTTGAGTGGGTAAAGGCAAGGCTTCCTGAAATGGCCTGTGGTTTCTGGTCAAGACCATGCATTCGAAGAGGAAAACTGTCAGGGGTGCAGATATTATAAGAGACCATATGGCTGAGGATGCAGCTGAGTTCAAAATGCCAAATAGCAAAAATTGCAAATGCTACCAGGAAACCCCCTCAACAAATGGCGTGCCCACGATTTCTCTCCGTCTTACACACACCTTTCTCTTCTTTGTGTTTCCATTTCACACACTGCTTCTCTGTGGACTTACTCTTCTGACCCTTTAACTATAAAGTGCAGTGCCAATTTAAGTCTCTTGCACTGAGACTAATAAAATGAGGTGAAGCTTGGCACCCTCTTGTTGGTGTGCCTGCTCTGAGCTATCTGGATCTCTCCATATCCCTGATCCCACTCTGCTAGCACAGAGGAGTGGCCACGTGCCCTCTGTGTCCCTCAGCCCCATTTCTGCTACTAACTGATTCCTATCCCACACCTTCCTCCAAGGCTCCAGCAGAAAAAGCCCATGCTAGGATGATGTTCTCCGTCCCACTCCCACGCTCTGAACAAAACTGGTTAGTTTGGAATTGACTATAAAAAAAGGAAGTCCCCCTCCCAGAACATTAACTTCTGGAGCTAACCAATAAAAAGGTAGTTGTTGTTTGCCGTGCGTGCCTTAATAGCAATACTCTAGAGAGAGCTCAAACCTGGCATTCATTTCCTCCTCAGAACCCGGTCCTTAACCACTGCATTCCTTTTTATTTTTATTTTTTCACATAAACTGGCTAAATTTGTTTTTGGCCACATGTTACCAAATTGCTTTTGCAAACATAGTAGACATGTTAGAAGACAGACACTATAGACCAAAAGGTCAATATCACAGTACTTAAGCTTATAACTTGTGGCTGTGAAGATGAGYCAGGTAGCGGAGCATCTTTGTAGACAGTGGACACTGTTTGCTGACCACTGAGATGTACTGTYGAGGACTGGCCCAAGGACCAGTCTCAGCTACTGGGAACCTAAAGTGCARTGGAATGTGACTATTTCCAAAGAAAGGAATGGGCRTTATTCAGTTTCTAGAGAAATAACAAGAGCACAGACTTGAAAGCAGAATAGAGGACTAGCTAAATAAACCATGGTACATTTACAGCCATGAAGGCATTCCATATCTGTCAATATGGGAAAATATTTAAATGGAAAAGGGAATGAAGTTAGAGCAGTGAGATGAATATGGCCACATTCACAGATACAGCTCACATATATTTCTGTGGAAGTAACTAAAGGTATATAATGGTGGGGGATTGATAATACGAGCAGTGTGCATTTTCCTCTCCAAGATCATAAATTACAATATGAGCGTGATTTGTAACCTTCATAGTGAATTTAACTAAATTTAGAATCACCGAGGAAATATATATTTTTTAAAGATTTACTTTTAACTTGCCTTTTTAAAGATTTATTTATTTTATGTATATGAATGCTCTATCTGCATATATACCTCCATGCCAAAAGAGGGCACCAGATCACATTACAGGTGGTTGTGAGCTACCATGTAGGTGCTGGGAATTAAACTCAGGACCTCTGGAGGAGAAGCCAGTACCCTTAACCTCTGAGCCATCTCTCCAGCCTCAAGGAAATATATTTTTAAAATTATATTTTTATTAAACAATTTTAACTTTAATTGTATTTTGATCTTATTCTTCCCCTCCCCTAAGTCTTTCCAGACTCTCTCTCCCTGGTTCTCCCTGACTATCCAATGTTCTGGAAAAGCAAACAAACCCAATACAATAATAGAACCCTCCAAACACAAGAAGGTAAAATAAAACAGCCCCTCCCCCTGCAATAAAAAGAAATGCCAAACTGTAACCAAATTAAAACATACAAAAAAAAAAACACTGTGAACTTTATTATTTACTGTTCAAGTACTCCTGAACACGAAGCCTACCCTGGAGTGGTTGATATACTCAGCATCACTCCATTGGAGAAAACTGATTTTCCTCTCCTAGAAGGTATAAATGACAGTTCCGTTGTCAACCTTTACCCTAGTGGCTTTGTCTTCATTCTTCATTCATTCATCTTTTAAATGTTAAAACGAACAAAAATATAATGAAATAAACCAAAAACTACTACATTGGRATTGGATAAGAAAATCTCAGAAGGAAAGGGCATATCTTGAGGGTGTTTCCAGAAACGTTGAAGTAGGGTGGGGAGACACACCATCGTCCCGTGGGCTGGAACATCTGGCCCCATAAAAGGAAAGAAGAAACTGTGAACAGCAAAACTGCCCCTTCGCTGCTCCCTTGCGGCAGCTGCAGCGTGACCAGCTGCCTCCTGCCCCTCTACACGCCTTTCCCACTGTGGCCGACTCATCTTCTCAGTGAGTCACAAAAAACCCATCCTTCCTCAGATTGCTTCTTGCCAAGTATTTGGACCACATGAGAAATGTAAATAATACAATGAGTAGAACCAATTTTTATAATTTAAAAATGAAAGGAGGATTACTAAGAATTTATCCTAGCTTCTCTGCCCGTCGGTTTCGGCCATCTATGTCTGAGTGGGCTGCTTAATTTTGTGAAYTTTAGTTACTTACATGAAGTRATGATGACTATGGAATATGTTCTTCCTTYGGTATCAGACTGTGCTTTCAATCGTGAGACTGAAATTTATAAGCTCTAAAACCTGCAGAGCTGCCTTTGGTAGGAAAATGACCTATTGGTGAACTATCTACAGTCTCGGGCAGACTGTTTATGTGGGTGTGAGTTTTCCCAGGGAAAACCTGAGTTCAAGAAGACCTATGAACCCTAAATACGTATGATAGATAGTAAGTTTCATGAGA
>BDUI01024835.1:0-10810 GCA_002335545.1 Apodemus speciosus | reverse complement strand
GCCACCACCTCCAGCCACCCTGACCCCCACCCCCTTTCACCTTCATCTCCAGCAGGCTGAGGCTTGAGTCATTCCCTACCGTGCTTGGTGTCCATCAAGGATGGTTTTCCATCCATGGATGCTGGACGCCATCCCCAAGGCTTCCTGCAGGCGATCCTAGCGCGACTCACAAAGCCAGATCTGCTCTAGATTCTGGTCTCAAGTCAGGCAGTGCCTTGGGTGCTTCTCTGAGACTTAGCATTTGCTCGTGGGAAACAGGGGCCTTTGGGGGCTCAGTGAGACTGTGCCACGAGGGAATGTCTGAGTCTGGACATGGGCAGGCTGGCCTGGCCCCAGATTTCAGGGACATTGAGTCACCGAGCTGCTGTAGCATGGGAGGGGTTATGTGGGGGAGCCTGAACCAGGGGTGGGACATGAACCCCACAGATCTGCTATGTCTAGCAAGGCAGCCTGAGTCTTCTGAGGACTGTGGCTCTCTCGTCTTTTTATGGAGTTAAGATATAGATTTCAGGGCTGTGGACATAGCTGGGGGTCTAACCTTTGCCTGACTTGCTTGAGGCCCTGGGTGCCATCTCATTACAGAGGGGAAAATACTTTTAAAAAGTATGAGGGGAATGACACCTGCTCACTGGACCTGGAACTCACAGTTCTTAGAGGAGTCCTAGCTTTTGTTGTTAAAGTCTCTTCTGATGAGGGATATCAACTATTTCCAAACTCCATTCCTGCCCTGAAGTGTTCCTCTTTGAAGAATGTCTAGAACTCCAACCCCCCACCCCCAAACAATGACAGGAATCCTGGACTCTTAGGATTTCAAAATACCAAGGACAGAAAGTTTCAGTCACGGTGTTCAGAGCTTCCAGTGTATCTACAGAAAATAGTCATCTGGGGCCCAGAGATGTGGACTCACCTGCTTGAGATCACACCGGCCGTGGGAAGAGTTTGGATACCAGATCTATCTAGATGATGATGATGAGTCTTGTGTATTCCCAGACTGGCCTTGAGTTTACCAAGTAGCCAAAGATGATCCTGAACTTGTAACAGTCTTGCTCTCACATTCTGAGTRTTGAGATTACAGGTGTGAGCCATGTCTCGTTTATGAAGTGCTGGGACTGAACYTGCTGGGCAAGCAGTCATTCTACCAGCTAAAGTGGTCCAGATTTTGATTTCTTTYGGTGCTGGCACTGGACTCCGTTCCTATCCCTTGCTAGTCAAGCACCCTAAGAGCCCCAAGTTCAGGTTTCGTGATGCCCAGTCAGGCATCTTTACTGGATAATTATCTGTACCAGGCAACTTTTTTTTTTTTTTTTTAAATTGAGCTTGGTGACACACAAAGTTCAACATAGGTCGTCACCGTGTATTCCAGACATCTCCACATAGGCCAGTCGGGGTTTAAAGAGAAGGGCCCCAGGGTGAGAAGCCCCGCGAGTTAGAGAGGCAAGTGAGCCGCGCTTGGCACTTTAACAGCCTTCGGAGCGTGTGGCACCGTCAGAGYCAGCCAGTCTAACCCTGCTATTCTCAATTAGAGATGAGAAACCCAAAGCCACAAAGGATTGGGTTAAACATGAGGGTTTTTGTAGCTTTAGATCGAATTGAATTCAGAGCCCCTGCCGGCTCCCGGGGTGGAGAGGGGTGAGAGAGGGGAAAGCAAGAGGCTCCCCCCGCCCGCCCCGGGGCCCCTACTCCACCCCACTGCCCTGGGTGGTATCCCTCTTGGCAGGTCCTGGGGAACCCGCACAGGGGAATGGGGTGGTGGTGGAGGGAGGAACAATGGTCCCCTCCCCTCCCTCTCCTCGCTCCCCTCCCTCCCCAGCTGGCTGGAGGGTGGGGTCTCCCCGCCCCGCCTCCCTGCTCCTCCCCCGACCAGGCGATGAGGTAATCGCGCCGCTGAGAGGCACGCGCAGCCGGTGCCCAGCCCGGTCGGTCCCCGCGCCCCTGCCCCTTCGGCCGTCACCCCCGGTACTCTTGGGGGACCCGGGTCTCTCGGCCGCACCATGACCGAGCGTTGCAGCCTGTGGAGTGCGCTGTCCGCCGCCGCCTGCTGCTTCTACCGTGGCTCCCTGGTACAGGTGCAGGTGAGGGGGCGGCGCGGGGACCCGGGTCACTGCGCCCCGCCGCTGAGATGGGGACCGCAGTCCAAGAGCATCCCCGCAGGGTCGTGCGGTCCGGACCGCCAGCGAAGGGAGGGGGCGGGGTCGCCCTAGCTCACCTCGGGGTACCCAGGGCGCTCCAAGGGGCGCGGGAGCAGGGTGCCATTCCTTGGACTCTGGACTGCAGGAAACGTGGGAGCAAGTTGGAGCTGGAGCTCTGACTAGGAGGTGGGGTTCCTCCTGTCAGTTCTGGAGTCCCTGCTGCTGACCCTGGGCCACCTGGCTCCCTATTGTACCAGGAACCCGGGGCTGGTGTCTGGAGGCTGAGTGAGGGATAGGATGCTGCAGGGCAGGCTGCGGACACCACGGTGTCGCCACCTTCCTGCCATCTGGGTGGGCTCGGGGTACTGGGGTGCAGGTCTCCCAGTCCAGCTGGCCCAGCAGCGCAGGAGCGCACAGCGGCGGTGCGAGGGTTAAACGGAAGGGGGTGGAGGGGAGGACCCGGACCCCGCCTCTCTGCGGAGCATCCTCTGGGGTGGCAGTGCCTGGGGTTGGGATACCTAAGGGAGCCAGGGGAGTGGTGGTAAGCCAGCTGTTGGGAAGAGGCTGAGACCCTGACAGAGGTTCTCCACACTCCTGCCTCTCGGGCATCCTGGGAGATGCGGGGCGCCTCACCTTTGAGCTCCCCCAACCTCATACACACACTTGCTCCGAGCCCGCCTGAATGACGGCCCCGCCGGCGGTGGAGCGCAGCATCCCCGCACGGGCCAATCAGGCGTGCGCAGGCCGGGAGGCGGTGAGATCATCTCTGACCAATCGCAGTGCTCTGAGCGCAGGGATGCTGCATTCGCACTTACCCCCTCCCCACCCCGCAACTCTTGGGAGCCAAGGACCCTGAGGCCCAGGGTGAGGAAGAGGTCACAGGGGTCCTAGGGTTTCCTACCCCAGATGTGTGGGAAGACCGTGGGCCTCAGAGCTGCTTCAACCCCAGCTCTGACCTAAGCTCTGCTTAGGGCTGGAAATGAGGTGCCAGTTTCCAGCACCCTTTACAGATGAAGCTACCCCAAACACAGCCAGGAGAAGTGACTGGTCCAAGGTCACACACACACCGTGTCCTGTCTTGGGGYCACGTTCTTTAGTATACCGTCTGTCCCTCTCTGGGAAGGGAGTTGCAGTGTGTTCTGTTAAGAGCAGAGAGTGGTGTGTATGTGAGGCTGGGTACAGTTCCATTTCCATGTGCCTCTTACCTTTCTTTCCCAGAATCCTGTGTGATTTGAAGGGAGAGGCCTGGTCTGGTGTGAGCACTGCAGAGGGAAACGGGAGACTCCCGTTTAAGCATTCAGGGAGTCTGAAAAGGCCCAAATCTCGGCTTGGTCAAAACCACTCTGCCCTACCGCGGCATTGATTTTTGCTGTGTTGTGGGCAGAAGCTGTGCAGCATCCGGTCCCAGTCCCTCCCTTACCCTTGTGCACCCAGACATGCTCCGACTGTCTGTCTCCAGAACTCTGAGGGCTTCTCAGAGCCGAGGCTGTCACAGGCCTTCCATTCCTGGCTTGCTGGGCCAGTGCCTCAGGCTTCTCTGCYATTGACTGAGTACCTCAGCTGACTGCACTGMAGTGCTCCGAGACTTCTGGGTGATCTCCCAGCTCCCCTGGCAGTGTCACAGCGACACCATCCATAGACCCGAATCTGCCCACAGGGCCCCTCAGCTCTTACCAACTATCCTCCTCCTCCTGCCCTTTCTCGGTTTCTGATCAGGCAGGGAACACTGCATCTCTGAAGATGCAGATGCCTGGAATTGAGTGTAGGGTCTGTGTGGCCTCTCCTAGGGCAGTAGACTATCCTGAGCTTCTTGGGTTCCAACCACAGCTTAGGACCCAAGGTGAGGCTGGCCCGTGTTGAATGAATGAAGTTGGAAGTCTAGCCATCCCTGGAGCTGGAATCATGGTGGTTGGAAAAAAGGAGAGATGAGGGCGGAACCCGTGCGGAGTGTGAGTCTTAGGTCTGGGAAAGTCTGAGGGGCGACTTGCCGGACTCCAGGAGTACCCAGGAGAGACTGCTTTCTTGCCTTACCCGTCTATACACTTCTGACCAGTTCTGGAATGTGTGCCTTGGAGTAGCCATCTTTAGGGACTAGCAAAGGCTCACACTGAGAAGAGTAGCTGTGAGGAGAGGCAGATCCCGGAGTCCCACGCATTTTACTGAGGAAAGAGTTAAGTCCCAGACTGCTCACCTGGGGTGGGCTTGCCTCTGTGATGGGGGTGTGCCTGGCATCAGACCTTCCTCCGACAATAGGATGCCTGGGATTGGTGACTCTAAACCCAGGACTGCCCCGGGTAGGCAGATCCCTGGCCATTAACTTCCTGCAGGACTGCACTTTCCAACCTGGCAGGATCACTTGAGATTGGGGGTGGGCGGGGTGTAGAGGATTGTAATGGGCACTGAAGATGCCTGTGAGGCCCACGCCCCTGCCCGTGACTGCCTCTGGACCCTTCTGCGTGGTTCGTGTTCTCGAATGTAGACTCATCTTTTCAGCTAGTTGGCCCAAGCGCTCGGTGCCTCTCAGACGGACCCATAGAGGGCCTCCCTTCAAGATAGCCCTACGACCTCTAGAAGGTTTTGGTACCACAGTATCCTCCTGGAAGTCTCTAGACCCTCACCTCTCACAGACTTAATCCTTGGCCAAGATCTTGCGCGATAGGGCTCTCTGCCGCTGTCCAGCACCCCGGTGCTGATGGCAGCGACTCTGCCTGACCCCGTGGGCTACCTCTTAACCTGTGAGCTTCCCGGAGGACAGGACTTGACTTAGGCATCCACCCCTTGCTTAGGCATATCCTGATAGAATAAGCTGAGGTTTTACTCTAGCTGGGATGGGGACACACAGGTGAGGACCGTCCAGCGGGACGAGTGTTTTAGTGTTCTAGACAATCCCAGGATTAAAGATGATGGGGGGGGGGGCAGGACGCGTTGGAGGGAGAGAGACGGGGCTGTGGAGCTGGATGCCAATCTCGCTCTCCCCATGCAGTTCTCCAAAGAGAAGTACATCCTCGACTCCTCACCAGAGAAACTGCACAAGGAGCTGGAAGAGGAGCTGAAGCTCAGCAGCACGGACCTCCGAAGCCATGCCTGGTACCACGGACGCATCCCTCGGGAGGTGAGCAGGCCCCAGGCGGGGACCCGGGCCCTGCGCCCTTCCACCCACGTCACAGCCAACCCCAACCTGGGCTCCACTCACCGGACAGTCCCTGGCCTGTTTGTTGGTTTAGTTTTACCGTTTACTGTGTGACCTTGAGAGAGTCACCTTGCCTCTCCAGGCTCCAGCATCCTCATCTGCAGGATGGAGAGATATCTCCTCGAAAAGCAGTCGTATACCACATAGTGAGACCCCGTCTCAAAAGGGAGGGACTGTTGTGAGGGAGAAATGAGCTAAGGYAGATAGAGTAGGATGTCTGGTGCGTGCCCGTGAGTGCGAGCACGACGGGGGCGGGGGGGAGGTGCTGTTTACTGTGTTTTGTTATTCCTGGATTATAGATCCGCCTCCTGTGCGTTTGGTTAGAGAATATCCATTTTCGGGCCACTCGGTTTGGGCCAAGTTTGAGTATCTGGCCTGAGGTGGCTTTATGAGTCACAGACCTGGACTGATGGGTCACCTGGCCCTTTACCCCAGAGCAGGGGATCCAGGATGTAGAGAAGATAAGGTGGCACCTTCCTTGGAGGATGCTGGCCCCAAAGGGCACAGAGTATCAATGCTTTTACAAGTGTAAGGAGGTGGTGCTTCACAGAAACACAGGTAGCCACCAGGAAGGGCGCTGGGCGGAGCCCTAAGGAGATGTGCTCTGGGCGGAGTGAGCATCTCGAGGAAGCAGACACTCAGAGCTGTGCTGGGGCCTGGGAGGGTGCGGGACAATGCCTGGAACTTACTTTGTCCTGAGAGGGGCTGGGTCTGAGACCTAGGTCTCTGATCACCGTGATGTCAGCTTTTCCAGTCACTGCATCCCTATGTCCAATCCCGAGGGCCAACCTTTGTCCTTCCTGGGCCTCTGTGTCCCTGACCCATGGCCTCAGCTGAGGTGCCACCCCAGATTCTGGTCCTGAGCATCAGATGTCTGATTGTTAACTGGATCTGCCATGTTCTAGATGCTGTCTTGGTGTCCCAAATTGAAAGTCACCATGTCCCCTGACCCTTTCTTCTTTAGCCACCACACCTAATTTCTCTGTACCTTGTGTGTAGGTCTCCGAGACCCTGGTACAACGCAACGGCGACTTTCTCATCCGCGACTCTCTCACCAGTCTGGGGGACTATGTGCTCACGTGCCGCTGGCACAATCAGGCCTTGCACTTCAAGATCAACAAGGTGGTGGTGAAGGCCGGTGAGAGCTACACCCACATCCGGTACCTCTTCGAGCAGGAGAGCTTTGACCACGTGCCCGCCCTCGTGCGCTACCACGTGGGCAGCCGTAAGGCTGTGTCSGAACAGAGCGGGGCCATCATCTACTGCCCCGTCAACCGCACCTTCCCACTGCGCTACCTCGAGGCCAGCTATGGCCTGAGCCAGGGCAGCAGCAAGGCTGCCAGCCCAGCCAGCCCCTCAGGCTCCAAGGGCAGTCACATGAAGAGACGGAGCGTTACCATGACGGACGGGCTCACCACTGACAAGGTCACCCGCGGAGATGGCTGCCCCAACAGGTCAGTAATGAAAACGCTGCTATGGAATGTTGTCCCAGCAAGCCTGAGTTACAGGAGGCTCTGTGCAGAGGGYTGGGGGGCCGGGCTTCAGTGTGGGAGCCGGAACACGGGTTTGCACTGGATGAGGGCAGTCTTGAGAGGGCTGTCGACCCAGAGAGTAGGGTCCATGGTCTGATTTACAGAAACCATAAGGAGAAGCTGGGTTCTGGCCTGCGTGGCTCTTCCCATCATTTTCCTAGGGAGAGGAGGAACATAGAAGACCCTGAGCAGCCTCAGCTCAGCCAGGCGTCCCCAAGTTGTGTCTCTGTGTCTTCCGACCCCGGAAGGAGAAAATTCTGGGTAGAGATGGAGAAGGAGAGCAGGCTAATTGAGGGAGGGAAGGAGGTGACTTGAAGATAGGCAAGTGGAAGCTGATAGGGTTGTGCCCCCTGAGGGTCAGGGTCTGTGGGAGTCAGGACCCGCTGGGGGTCAGCCAAGGTCAAGGCCAACTGGGGGAGAGGACTGGAGGGGTCACGTCTATCCCACCCTAGACCAGCTCTGCCTTCTCCAGCTTTTGCATTTGTCTATTGAGAGCCTGAACTTGACCACCATACCCTTTCAGCATCTGAAGTTTAGGGGGTGGGGAGTGGGATCATACGAGTCAAGTTCCCTGATTTCTGACCTCTGGGCTCACGGAATCCCTGTCCACAGCACCTCACTACCCCATCCYCGAGACTCCATCCGAAACTGTGCCCTCAGCATGGACCAGATCCCAGATCTGCACTCACCCCTGTCTCCTATCTCCGAGAGCCCCAGCTCCCCTGCCTATAGCACTGGTAAGCAAGCGGGGGGGGGCGGGGAGAGGTGGTCTGTAATGCTTCTGTCTTTGGTGGGGAACATCGGTTATCGGTCTGTTTCTGCCTCTGTGCTGGGAGCAGAGCACATCCTCAGGAATGTGCTGGGAAAGCCTGTGGCAGACTCGCTGGTGGATAGTGTTCCCATGGCTGCCAGGCAGTGGACACAGAATGGGTTCTCGGTGTGAGTGGCGGGGTAAAGTTTGTTGGAGGTGCGGCTTGTCACGGGGCCAGGCCTCGGGGCTGTGATGTGCACGGTGCTTGGCCCCCGGCAGGCAAAGTTCCCACTACAGCTGCCTTAGCAAGGACCCTGGTAACAAGTGTATCCCCAGGCTCTGGTGTGAGCTTAGCCCAGGCTAGCTCAGGCTAGTGTGCTTTCCTGCACTTTTTTTTTTAAATTACTTTTTAGAGCAGTTTAAGGTTCACAACACAATTGAAATCATGGCTCCTGTGCTCATAAGTACAAATAAAGTAAAAATATGTCCCCAGTTTATTTCTCAAAACAAAGCACGACAAACCTCAGACTGTTAAGCAAAATGTCTTGCCCCGCAAGGCAGTCAGAACATCGAGAGGGGTGGCCTCCTGGAAGTCTCGACCTGGAGGGAGCACGCCGTGCCTCTAGAGTGCTGCTATGTGCCCCCAGAAGTCTTCCCTGGAGACCAACCTTGTCGTCACACACACTTGCTTTCAAAACAGCATGTCCACGTGCAAACATTTATTTACTCGTTTGTTTTGTTTTTTAGACAGAGACTCACTATGTAGCCTGGGCTAGCCTGGAGCTCACTGTCTAGACCAGACTCTGAGCTCTGCCTGCCTCTGTCTCCTAAGGACTGGAATTAAACGTGTCTACCACCACACCCAGATTATGTTTTTTGTTTTTCTTTTTTCTTTTTTTAAGTTTTTAATGGGACAATTTCCAGCAATGAGGTGTAATCAGAGCTAGGAGGTGAAGGCGTCAGTCCTAGCCCTACCAAGTTGAGCGACCTTGGCCAGTCTTTAAGCTCTGAGCTTTCATTTTTCTCAGTTCAAGATTGAGGACCATAAACGTCCTTACTGCCATAGAATGGGMCATTTTGGGTATTGTTTGTTTGTTTTTTGCTTGTTTGTTTGTTTTTGAGACAAGGTCTCACTATATATCTCTGGCTGGCCTGGAACTTGTCATGTAGATCAGGCTAGCCTCGAATCTACAGAGGCCCGGTATCCCTGCCTCCTGAGCGCTTGGGCTGCAGGTGTGCACTACCACACCATCTTTGCTGTTCTGCTTCTGAGTTCTTTTACATTCCTTTACTTATTTGTGTGTGGGGTATGGGGGGGGGGACACGAATGGATCACAGCCCTAGTCTGGAGGTCAAACGACAACTTCTCTTTCCACTGTGTGGTTCCGGGGATCTTCCTTAGGTTGGTAGACTTGGTGGCGAATGCCTTTATCCACTGAGCCATCTAGCACCTCCCCCCCCCCTTTGGAGACAGGATCTCTCTGAGTATCTCAAGCTGGATTTGGAACTCGGGTAGCTCTGACTGGTCTCTGCCTCAAGGGCACCCTTCACTCTCAGCCTCGCCCKGGCTGTGATTGGAGACGTGTGCCACCATGTCTGGTTCCACCTCTTCCCACAGATGGCTTTACTGTTGACGGTAGCTCTCCCGCAGTTCACCGGCTCTGGGCACGCACCCACCCACTAAGTATATCATTACTGCTAATTCACTTGGTGACAGCTTCACCAGGTCCAATAGCCCTCAGCAGAGCTTAGCTTCTCYGGACCACCTCTGTGGCTTCTGATGTCATAACCTGTTGGGACAGGGACTCCACTAGTCCAGGGAAATGCTGAGYACCATAGCGCATCTCCCTCCATATTCTGGGAGGTAGGGACATCACCTTATACACAGTTCTGTATAGATGCCGGCTGTTCTTTGAGGAAACAGGGAAAATGATTCTTAAAATCACTTTTTAAATTATTTATTTATTTTATGTATCTGAGCTATGTAGCTGTCTTCAGACACCCCAGAAGAGGGCATCAGATCCCATTACAGATGTTTGTGAGCCACCATGTTGTTGCTGGGATTTATACTCAGGACCTCTGGAAGAGCAGTCAGTGTGCTCTTAACCACTGAGCCATCTCTCTGGCCCTTAAAACCAAATTTTTAAAAAGATGTATGTGTGTATGTGTGTGTGTGTGTGTGTGTGTGTGTGTGTGTGTGTGTGTGTATGTATGTATGTATGTATGTATTATCTATACAGCATCCTGCCAGCATCTATGCCTTCAGGCCAGAAGAGGGCACCAGATCTCATCATAGATGGTTGCGAGCCACCATGTGGTTTCTGGGAATTGAACTCAGGACCTGAGGGAGAGTACCCAGTGCTCTTCGCCACTGATGCATCTCTCCAGCCTGGGAGCCCCATTTTTAAGGGTAGCTGAGATAACTAGTCTTCTCTCTCTCCTCTCTATAGTCACCCGAGTCCATGCAGCTGCTGTTACCCCGTCTACTACAGCACAGCCTGCTTCCCCAGTTGCCCGCCGCTCCAGCGAACCTCAGCTATGTCCTGGAAGTGCTCCAAAGCCTCCCGGGGAGTCAGACAGGGGCCCTCAYGCGAGYCCATCCCACACCCTCTGCAARGCCTCGCCGTCACCRTCACTCAGCGGCTACAGTGACCCGGACTCTGGCCACTACTGTCAGCTCCAGCCTCCTGTCCGTGGCAGCAGAGAGCAGGCATCAGGAGAGACGCCCCGGAAGGCTAGGAGCTCCAGAGAGAGGCAAAAGGAACTGTCTGAAAATGGAGTCCCCGAGGGGGAGTGGGGCAAGACCTTCACAGTCCCTGTAGTGGAAGCCACCTCTGCTTTCAACCTGGCTACCTTCCAGTCCCAGCTGATCCCCAAGGAGAACCGGCCTCTGGAGGTGGGCCTTCTGCGCAAGGTCAAGGAGCTGCTGTCAGAGGTGGATGCCCGGACGCTGGCCCGACACGTCACCAAGGTTGACTGCCTGGTAAGTGTTAGGAATGCTCAGGGAGGGGACAATACCTTTGTCTTCTGGCTTTGGGGTTAGGAGTCAAGCAAGATGGTGAGGGACTGATTCCAAATCCACTAAGTACAGTGAGGCCAGTAGCCTGGGTTTTGGCATCCTATTTGTCTTGGTTCTGGGACTCTGGGTTAGTCATCTGGCACGTCAGCTTCCATTTTCTTAGCTTAGTTTGTTTTGCTTTGTTTTATT
>BDUI01024832.1:0-10989 GCA_002335545.1 Apodemus speciosus | reverse complement strand
ATTGACAATATATATGCAAGTAAATAAAATCAACTATAACATATCATAAGTGTGCTAACTATAGATAATGAATTTTCATGTATATTTTAAGATTTCATTCTGTGCATATGCAAATGGGCTTAAATAACAAAGATACATAGTGATTTTTTTGTTAAGACGGGACTTTGACAGGCTTCAGTCATGGCTCAGTCATCTGAGCAGGGAGGACCTGAATTTAGATTTACAAAACCTTGTAAAAATGCCAGGCAATGATAATCTCAGAGATGGGAAGTCAGTAAAGGAGAAGGCCTCTGGTACTTTCTGGTTAACAAGCCAAGCCAAGTAAATGAACTCTAGGTTCCGTGACAGATTCTCCCTCAAATAATAAAATGTGGAGCTAGTGAGGAAGACACTAGCTGTCACCCTTTGACCTCAACACACATATGTTCAGATCCACAGACATACATATTGCATATGCAAAAAGTAAACATACACACAAAAAGCAAAGGACTTTAAATAAGATGGTAAGTGGATTTTCTAGAAGAAATACATCTAATGAATCCAAGGAAGAAATGAGGACAAATGGTATCAAAATCCCCATAAACTGTGCACTTCCCATTCTCTTCATAGTTAGGACCTTGACCAGTGGTATCTGTCCCTCCTCTGCGGACAGATGTGGCCAGCTCATGAATATTATTTATAAGTATATCAGAACTAGACTCCTGGTTGCCAATGAAACAGAAGAGAGAAGAGAGTGAGATAAGGGGAAGAATGGGAGAGAAGGGGAAGATGAGAGGGAAGGGGAAGAGATGGTCTGGGGTAAGATGGGGTGGGATAGAAGGGGTGGGATGGGGAGAGGAGTGTCAGAAGAGGAGAGGAAAGAAGGGGAGGGGAGAGAAGGGAAGGGGAGAGGAGAAGAAACGGGAGAAGAGAAGAGAGAGGAGGCCTAAAATACAGCTAGGGAAGGTGAGAGGGCAAATGTACCACATCTGTTGAAGACATCCTAAGTACAGCTGCAGAATAGGGATTTGAATCACTCATTCTGGTTACTGTAAGGAGGAAGGGGGAATTCACAGACCACCTGACAAATAATTGCTATGAGAACTAGAAGGGAGCTCATGACCGAGTTATTTGATATCAGAGAACACTTTTCATCACTGTACAGCACCTTGATGATGCAAGGCTGGGAGATCCTTGGTGCCTTTGTAACATTCAGGAATTTTCTTAAGGAAAGAAAATCTGAGGCTGAAGGCATAGCATCAGACTCCAAAGACGAATGATGTCTTCAGCAGTGATGATAAGGATAGAGCTGGGGCCACCTAACATTGAATGACTTTATTGCTTCTAAACAAAAAAAAAAAATTGATTAAAGTATATCAATATTAACTCTATTTTGTAGGATTCCAGCATTTCTGCCAAGAAATTCTGTTGCAATGCCACAGAAATTGTCCCCAATGAAACTATTTCAGTTTATGAATGCTATCTATTTCTAGGAAAAAAAAACCACACTGCTGCTTGTCATAAATGGGAGAAGTTTACATAAGAGAAACAAAACAGAACACCCAAAATGAACAGTGCATTTAAAATAAAGCATTTTAGCATTGCCAAAAATGAGCATAACAAATAGCTCAGACATTTCCCCATTCTAAATTCTTTACACATGAATCATTTTTCAATCCCCAGGTATTACCTGACACATTAAAATTTAATCATGAAATTAAGGGGTAAAGAACCCCTCCCTCCTCAGCAGAGAGCTAAAAAGAAAATAAGATCCACGGGCTGTGATATGTCAGAAACACTGCAAACATTTATCCTATAAACATTTGGAAGGAGTAACAATCATAAATTCTAAGATCAACAAAAACTGAGGTCTTATTTTCTTTTTTACAACAAAGAAAAATTTGCTTACTTCCTTATGGTCGGAAGACAGAAAACCCACATGCTTTAGAGTCAAACAGACATAGAGTCTTGGCTCTAAATGTCTCAATGCATGATATTTGTCCAAATGTCTTCATCTCTTAGAGCCTTCTATTTCTCAACTGTCAATTGTGGGTTATGTTATACTTATTTCACAGGGCTGTTATGACATTAAATAAAATAGATACTTATAAAATTCAACACTGTACATGTACTAACCTCTCAATTGACATTAAGCATTTAGTTACCCTGTCTTTTTTATAATCACAACTTAAGATGCAAATCTTAGACTACACAATTCACTCTTTTAAAGAGTRTAATTCATTGATTGTTTTAAAAATCTACAATTGTGTAACTCTCTTCTTACAGTATCACCACACTAAGCATGAGTTTGTATCCACAGAATGCAGATAAAAGCATGGCAAGCTTGGTGGCTTCCTATAATGCCAATACACTGAAGGAAGAGATGATGAATTCCATTGGTAAGCTAGGGTAGCTAGACCAGAAAGAACTGGCAACTTCAAGATTCAGCAAGAGACCCTGTCTCAATAAATAAAGTACAAAACATTCAATAAAGATATCCAAAATCAACTGTGTTGGTCCTCCACAGGTGCATACACACATATGTGCAGAAGCATCCTGCATCTGAGTCCACATGCATGTGAATACACACACACACACACACATATATATATATATATGTGTGTGTGTGTGTGTGTGTGTGTGTGTGTGTGTGTGTGTTCATAACACACATGCACACACACACACACACCTTGGAGCTAGTCAAAGTAGAATTCAAATACAAGCTCTACTATATGCTAGCTGTGTGGCCCTTGGTTTGTTGCTTCCCTTTACTCAGCTCCAGTTTCTTCTCTGTGAAGGGAGGCAATAAAAGTACCTGTCTAATAAGTCCACTATACCAATGCAGTGAGATCATGCACATAGAGTACCTACTCATTGCTAACCCATAGTAAGTGCCAGAAAACAGGCAGCTGTCAGTATTTCAACAATTCCATCCTGCACATTCTGATTATTCTCCCTCTCTTGTCTTTGTATCATTCTTCCAGAATGATTCCCTAGACTCTAAAACAACACCTCATTCATARTAAGTATGACATGTACTGCATGTATTAATCACTTGTGTGCATACACAGGTGTATTTCTTTTTTTTTTACCCTTAGAACTATCCCAGAAAATAAAAATGTTTCTAATGGCAATACACAGAATAAAAAACATAGAGAAAAATGTTCACATTTAATACTAATTGAAGATAATTATGTCCAAATATTTAGACTGTTGTCTAAATATCAAAATTAATGTCTAGGGTCACTTGCAGAGAGATAGTGAAATTCAGCCACATTCTATAGCTCCACAACAAGCAACTACCTCCCCAGGATTTTCTCTTCTTTCCAGTATATGAACCCATACCAGCCAGGCTCTCTGACAGCTCTGAGAAATTTTAATTAAAGATTCACAAAGCTAGTAGACTATGAAGTCACAATTTAGAAACAGGTCACCTCACATCCAAGACTACTACACTCTTTTAGCTATATTATATTCCAAACTTGGTAGAATCATTAATGTGTTTTCAAGCAATCAAAAGGCTATACCATTCAATAGTAAACATTACTATTTCAAACCAGGTGGCAGTTGATTATATTTGCTCTATTATTCAGAATGCAATCTTAAATTTTAATGAATCATTTCCTTCCTCTTTAGTAAAGACCCATTCACAATTCTTCACACCTGGCGATAATGTGTTTTACACGGTGCATATGTGACAGCATGATGGAATAGAAAGAGCAGAGAAATGGGAGGCAAATACAGGACCACTGACTGCTTTGACTTTGCCAAATGCCTGCTATTCTGAATCTCCATTTCCTATTCCAGAAAATTAGAAGGACTGAACTGTAGATGACTAAGAGTTCTTCCGGTGGTAATACTCTCAGATTATTTGGTGTCTCTAGGCAACATAAAACCGACATTGGAATTTCTTAACACCCGCTTAATTTAAATAATTAATGTCCTTGCAACTCCAATGACAAGCCATCAAGTGACTTAATCATGAGTTACTCAGAGAAGAGTAGAGAAATGAAGTCTCTTTCCAAACCCTAAGTCCTGGCAAACTAGAAGCTGGTTTATTAAAGGAAATGAGGGAAAATTCACATTCATCAGGAAAATGTCTTCTATATAGAGAATGTCAGAATTATTTTGCCTTGGAGTAAATAAAGCAAACCCCAATAAGCAAAAAAGAAAAATAATTCYTCTCTGAAAAATACTATAATCAAAAATATGAACACACAAAATTAATGAGTCTGGGGCAACTGCTCACACAACAAAAGGAGACAGGTAGATATGTAGTTCAAGAGACCTATGTGGATTCAAATCCTGACCCCGACGATTAAATTCTATGAAAAAAAGAAAAAGAAACTAGGATGGTTCTTCTTATCAAATGGACATTTATTGATGACATTTTTGGCAATAGGTCAGGATATGGGCAATCAGACTCAATAACAATTAATTTCCCACATAAAAGGTTTCATGCTCTAATGGGAAGAGCAGATATGTGAAAGGGAGGTTTATTGTGTTTGAGTTCACATACCCAACTCCTCTCAACCTTCTTTATCATAAAAGATGGAGACTTTTGTGTTTTTCCTCAATCTTAATATATTCATATTTCTTAGAACAGTGTTTTATATTCATTAGACAGTTCTCAAAGGGGACAGGGAAGATGACTTTCTCCTTTTCATTACTACATAAAATACAATCTCAGTTAACAGAGTATGTAGTACACATTGTATGTTCACATTTACTTTCATAACTCCCCCTTCTAGGCATAATTTCTTTCATGAAATCCTGTCAAGTAGTAGTATTTCTACCTGCAAATTCTACAGGACATCTACCAACCTTCTCAAGGGCAATGTATCTCTAGGTAAACATTTGCTATCCAGGAACCTGCTCCTTCCAGCCTTCCTAGCTCAAAAAAAGTATTACCATTTATCCATACATCCCTCCAGTTTCTTTCAGATCTGTCCAATAACCTTTCTTAACTACAAAGTACCCATTTTATTCAATGTGACTACAGGTATAGATAAAAGACATGTCCAAATAAATGAAAGTCATTGGGTGAGACTTCAAAAGACTGAACTCTAATAGAAATGTCATCATTAAGAGGAAGACTCTTTGGCCTCATCTGCCTCCTCTCTGATTAGAAGACTGTCAGACATATTAGACCAAGAAACAAGTTTAAGCATTCAAGCTTAAGAAGTGAGCTTAACTCCATAGTCACCTAACAGCACAAAGCTCAAGGAGAGTGTCTAGTGACACTTGAATGCACCCTTTACTCTGAACTACTAGCTCCTAGGTTCCTTTCATATAAGAAATGTGTGGTCAGTCTACTATTTTGAAAAGATTCTGACATTTTGAATTGAATATCCTTTCTGATACAAATTCTCCCCCCAAATATTTATTGCCTTCATAGTATTTCATACCACTTTTCAACAAATATTGGTGTCATTGTTTTGACATTTTGCTGTTTGCTTCCTCAAGTAGGAATATCAAGTCCTTGACTTTACAGACTGTTTGGTTCACAATCATGCAGCACATGACTGACACATAACAGAAGTATAATTAATACTTACAGATGAATGATTTAAGCTTGAATATGGTGTCAAATGTAATGGTCACATTATTTGTTCATCTCATTGTGAATAAAACCACAAGGGGTACATGAATTCAAATAATAAATGAACAAATATGATAGAACACCTCAAAATTTTATTGAGCATTGACTAGTTGCACATTAGCACAACCAACCAGACTGATTATAGACCACTTTGAAATCTTAACATAGAGTACAGATTGCTAATTTTCTTTTAAAATATAAAATTCCAAGATAGTGAGAGGTTTACTTTATGACATTGTGATTAATATCTTTAGTTTATTTTTTCTCACTTTAAAAATGTTATTTCCTGTCAGGATTTTTMCTCCTAGATCCATAAAGTTCACAAACCAATATTTCTCATTTGTCCTAAAAGAGTGACTTGTTTGAGATAATTAAGATACAACAGGCTATAACAATCCAATTGTAGGAGTGTCCAATCTGGTAGTTGAGTTTTCCCCATAAGTACTCTTGCCATCTTCATGAATCTTGCAAAAGGCTATAAATATTAATACAAATGTGTCTCTTCTCATTGCTAGCCTAGACACTGATTTTCATGAAAGCAATGTTACATACAAGTTGTTCTGGAACTTGAACCTTGTTGCTCCTAGTTGCTGAAGAATGGGGGGAAAAGGGGGAAGGAAAAATTACATTTTATAATAGGGCTTGTTAGCCAAGAAGAGAGAAAAGGACTTTGGAAGGAATGTTAAGGAGGCAAAGAAAGGCTAAATCAAAGAGTGTACAGCAGGACAGAAGACAGTTCATAGTAAACATGCTCCCTTCTCATCCATGGTAAGCACATGATTTCTGAAGGCTAGACATCCCTGGGGAACATTAATGAAAAGCAAATCAGAGCATTTTGCTATTAATGTGTACAATAAGAATATCAGTTACTACATGAGCTGAGAAATTGCCAAATGGTAAGGATTTCTGAAGGGATTCATAACAGCAATAACATTGACCATTAAATGAGACATGGAGATGCTCTCTACTGGAGGTGATTTTGTACGTGATCCTAATAGCACTTAGTAATGTCTGGAGAGACATTTGATTGTCACAACTGGAAAGTGGATACTATTAATATCTAATTAGTAGAGGCTCAGGATATGTTAACCACCTTTAAATGTATAGGATGATCCCATGTTGCAAGAAAATAAAGAAATCTAAAATGTTAGTGATTGAGAAATATGATTTAAGCCTTTCCCCTATGCTATAAAGGAAGAGATTATGGTCTAGAAGGAGTATGTGTTGCTCATGCCTCTCATATTATATATTGCAATCCTGTATTTCCATCCATCTATCCATCCATTCATGCATCCATTCTCTCATCTGTTGTCCTTATCTTAAAATTTTACTTGAAAATGGGATGCTGCTGCTTTACAAAGTATGAAAAATACTTCTTAATCTAAAGGAATGGTGGAAGAGTTAGAATGCAGGTGCTTCTTTTTTAAGCCTATTGATATCCAGAAAGGCATATAATCTTACGAGCTAAATCCAGCACACACACACACACACACACACACACACACACACACACACACACACACACAAAAGCATATACACACAAGTTGTACCCCATACATATCTCCTTACTGCTCAGGACCCAAACAGTGAGTTCTCCTGCCTATGATTCTTCAGTGGTCTGTGGTGCTTGGATCAACTCTGTGGTATATGGAACTATGTTTGGGCTAGAGTAGGAGATAAAAATGCGATAATTAATGAGACAGCTCTCTTCCGCCAGGGATTGCCCAAGATAATGAAAGAATGGAGTTTAAACATGAACAATCTCCCACCAGGTAGGCTAAATAACAGCCTCTGGAGAGTACCCAGTTCTACAAGAACCAAAATAGGAAAATGGAGAACAAACAGCAGCATGACAATCTAAAGGTGGCTTCCTGTAAGAAATCACAATAATAGGATCCTGCCTGGACAGAGATAAGCAGTAGATTATAAATTTTATTGAAATGTATGTACTAGAAGTATGACAAGTCTGCAAAGAAGGATCCTTAAGCCCTCTCAGTTTTAGCAGTTTTGAGGAAAACTGACATAATATTTCTGAAATACTTTTTACCTGTCCTATTCAATAGCCAACAGTCATTTTCACTATCAACATGGAGATCATATCCCTATTTTGGGATAGGTAACACATGGGATATTAGGTAATGCTCTTCATTCCATACATTCAACCTAATCTCCCCTTACAGGAACCTGTTGAAGGATACCAAATGGTGTGCACTTCACCACCAGAAATTCCTAAAACTCTCTCCACTTTCCTGCCTTTGCCAGTGTCTAAGCCTCTCTTTAGATCACCCAAGTTCTTTACTATATTTCATACTCACTGGTAGTTTACACTCCGCAAAGACCATAAACCTTACATATATTCATGACAATTGTGTGAATAAGTAGAAGGTGGTAAATAATGTTCCATTCATTGATTACAAATTATAGCACTGCTTCTTTTCATGTTTTGGTATAAATAGGAAGCAAAGGGCTTGTGCATTGAAGACCCATTGTTGGTAGATCATTAATGAAACTATTGAGAGATGAATGAACCACGAGAACTCTGACTTGATGAACTGATCAACTCATTGTAGATTTATAACTTAATAGTTATATTGAGGTGATAAGACGACAGGGGACCTATTTGAGGGAAGTACATCATTGATCGGTGCATTTCTTGGAGATTATACCTTATTCCAGGCCCCTTCCTTACAACTCTTTGCTTTCTGGTCACCAGGAGATGAAGAATTTTCTGTCATACCCTTCTGCCATGATGTACTGCCTTATCACCTAAAGATACACTTTCAACTCCATTTTGCCATTGGAGGAAACAAAGAAGAGAAATGTGATATGAGTTGCTGAGATCATTTCCCTGGCGCAGTTCTGAAAAGGGATTCAAGCCTAGTTCCAGGAGGCTCAGGGATGACTGCTTTCCACCATGCTGCACACCATCCTAAGGGAATGAATGCTCTGTGATGCTTGCCAGAAGCTCCCATCTTTAACAGTTACCTTGTTTTGCTGAATTCTGAAGCACAGAGTGCTTATAACTTAGTCTCCATATGGCCTTGCTTACTGCTATAAATTATCAGTAGCAACTATTTCAGACAGACATCTAAATAACCTTTCCAATAAAATAAGTCAATAAATAGCTTTTCCATATAACATGTGTCATTTCAATTAGCTAACATAAGTTCATTCATTTATTCTAAACAAGAACCCTATTATCTTAATTCCTACCTAGTAAGTGAGGGACAAAACAATAAAAGCACTTGCCAAAGGCATTTCAACTAGCAAACCATCAAACCAGGTTTAAATTTAGGTAATTTGGTCTTCTGTTGTCTTCCAAATCACAACCTCTTGCATTCAAACTCATTTTATCTGCACATTAGCTCTTATAAGTAGATATAATCGTTCCTATTTTACAGATGAGGAACCAGAAGTTCGAAGATGTTAAAGAACTTGTCCAATGTTCAAGAATCCTAAAAAGATTTGGGATTAGAATCCAGTCTGGTCCCAGAGTTCATATTCATTTGTTAACACACTATTTTTAATTTTAGTTATTTTTACATTTTTACATGAGCTCTTTGCTCATGTATGTATGTGTACCATGTATGTGTATCTGATGCACAAGGAAGTCAGAAGAGGGTTTCAGATCCCTAGAACTAGACTTATTGATGACTATGAACTACCTTGTGGATGCTTAGAATAGAACCTGGGCCCTCTGACACAGTGACAAAGCTCTTAATGGTTGAGACATTTCTCCAGCCCTTATATTATATTATTTTAAAGCAATATTCGTGTCTCTCTACTGTTAGACTATTGAAACAATGGACTGAAAAAAGAAAATAGTTTCTTCAGGAATGTCATGCTGAGAGAAGAAGAAGACACCATCCAGAGGAGGAATTTGTTTCCTTGTCATAATGACACTTAAACCCACAGAATAATGGGTCAGTGGCTGCTGATCAACACCTACACCAGGACTGCTCACAGGCTTTGTCCTTGGCCCTCTATTTTATCTTTGATTTCACTTCAGAATCCAAACACTGACTGGCATGAGGGGTTCACTGGATCTTTTTGCCTCTTTTTGATTGTGGCCACATTGAAAAAATCCCATTTTCCTTCTTCCCATTTTTAACTTGGCTCTTTTAATTGGCCTTTTGAAGGTGGGTAGCTGGACCTGACTTGGGCACAAGTTGAGATCCCCGAGTTCAATAACACTATAGTCCCTGAAAATCTGTAATCTTCTTGAGTCTCCAAAGCTATATTCCTTTTCTGCCACCAACCAGAGACACCCAGAACTAGCCAAAGAAAACAAATTTTTAACCTCCAGTGTTACAGGCCTCCCAAGAACCTTATTTAGGCTTTGATCTCATTTAACTTGGGATATGCCACAGGCAGCTGCATGTCCCCAGGGTTTATAGGCCATTCAAAACTCCTGCCTCCTGAGCTGCAGCCTGAAGTTATTCCTGAACTGACAACTAGACTCACAACTGAAATGCAGATGACTAATGAAGGCAGAGGAGGCAGGGGAAAATGACAAGTGTATTACTCATTTTAAAACTATAAATGGACAATTATAACCTTACTCACTAATAATCTCAGGTGGCACTCTCCTGACAAGGAAGGATGATTTTCTGCCTGTGGTAGAACTACTTTATAGTAGAGAATGGTGAGGTAGAAACACAAAATCATTTATTGTTGTTTTTATTGCCCCTTAGGGTTTCCAATGTAATGATTCTGACATCACAGTCATTGATTACATTTTCTTCTACTCCTCATCAATAGAAAAAGCCTGTCACATAACGGCTTACCAGTTCTCATCTCCCATGAAATAACCAAAATGTATGTACATCTATACACCCAATGCAAAATAAGTAGGTAAAGTTGAGAGAGAGAGAGAGAGGAAAAGGTGGGGCATGGAGATGGAAAGGAAGAGGAATAAGGAAGGGAAGGAGACAAGAGACAAGGAAGGGGAGATAGAGGAGAGAGTGGAAAAGCATGGGTCTATATTGGGAAATTTGGATCAGGAAGTGTCTTAGCTTGTATGGTTATGAAGAAGGCAGTCAGAATGTTAAGTCCACCCAAGAAAGAAGACATGGAAATGAGAATCAAGGTAGATGGGGTTTATATAATAGTCAGTCCTCTTAAATCAGGATCCTTTCCATGCTATATAGCTCTAGGCAAAGAACCAGGACGGATCAGAAGTCTAATGGCAGGAGGAAAATGTAGCCATAAGACTTCGTTGTGGTCTCCATGTGAGGTAAGATAAGCAAGTTTAGGATTAACTGGTTTTAATCAGTTTAGGGGCTCAGTTTCAATCTTAAAGTAATCCTGGGGTAATTAAGACAGGAAATACTGTGCAAGACTTTATGACCTCTCCATAAAGCAGGTAGTTGGGCTATAGATATAAGAAGGCACACCTGGCTTTGTTT
>BDUI01024830.1:20128-31315 GCA_002335545.1 Apodemus speciosus | reverse complement strand
TGCATTTCTTCTTCCTGGCCAGGGACTCCTTCCCTTCTGCTCTTAGTCTAGTCTAATTTCTGAATCCACCCCCATCCTGCAACATCATAAATGTGTTTGTGGAATACCGTGGAAAGAAAGACTCAATCCATGTAACTCCCCAGAGTTCCCCCCTGCCCCTGCCCGGAGATCGGAGATCGTGGCCCCATCTGTCTCCACCCCTGTGATGTCAGTGAGATCCCCCAAAGGCAGGCATCAGGAATTTTTTTCCTCTCTAAATCTAACATTAGTTTTGCCTACTGTTAACCTTGTCCCCAGTTTCCCCTTCCTGGTCCATTGCACCACTGACTTCCAGGCTTCCACAGCTCCAGTTTTAAGGTCAACTTTGGTCCCAAAGCATGTCTCTTGCTCACTCTAACACGGGGCCCATGAATTCTCCACCGGCTCACCATCTTGGTTCTCTGACCCTGCATGGCACTGGAGTCAGGTTCTCTTCCTAGATTTTATCTTCTGACTATATAAATACCTACCTTACCTACAGCATAGGTGCATTAAAACTTAAGATGGAGAGTGGCCCRCAGATTGGGCAGGAGACTACTTGAGTCTAGAAGGAATCCTTGGTGATTGTTTTACAGATGAGGGACAGGTACCTGTCACAGTAGGCCATGTTCTCTAGTGCCAGCGCCTCTCCCATTACCCCTCCCCCGCTGTCCTTGATGTCTGCCTTCACACCAGCTCGGTGGCCCTTTCCCGGCAGGACCTGAGCTCTGAGCCCACTCAGGGCAGAATCGCAGTGCCTTGCAGGGTTCCTGCTTCATTCACAATCCTGCAGGTTGCTCTTGCAACCTACGTCTCAGCGGGTTTAAAAAAAAAAATGCCATGAAGGGCGGAGTCAAAGTGCGGGCCAGGGGCCACTGGTGACCAAGAAGCCTCAGAGGACAGCCTCAGGCCTTCCTCTCCTCACGCTTCGCTGGCGGCACGGCACCCGGCCACGTTGGCTGGCGCTCGTCGGGCAGGCGTCGTCGGTCACACCACGGAGGCGAGCCCGGATACCGAAGCCACCTTGTTGTCCTCCGCCCAGGGCTGCAGATTCTGCAGCGCGAAGAGAGACGAGTTGTGCAGGCAGAGCGGGTCCGGTGGCAGCGGTGGCCGCAGCGGCCGGGGCAGCGCGTCTTGCTGCAGGTGCAGCAGCAGGCGACCCGCGCGGTGCCGCTCGGCCTCGCGCTCCTCCGCCGTCTGGCGCCTGGGCGGGCGGAGAGCCGGGGTCAGCGGGCGGCCCGGCCCTTCCCCGCCACTCGGCCCGCCCGCGCCCCGCGCCTCACCGCCACTTGGTGCGTCGGTTCTGGAACCAGGTCTTGACCTGCGCGTCCGTCATGCGCAGGGCCTTGGCCAGCGCCGCCCTCTCCGCCGAGGCCAGGTACTTCTGGCGCAGGAAGCGGCGCTCCAGCTCCAGCACCTGCGAGCGGGAAAAGGAGGTGCGCGGCTTCTTGCGCTTCGGGGGGGTCCGGTTTTGGTAGGGGTGGCCTATGCGACGTGTCCCAGAGAAGGGCGAGAGCGCAGCTATGGGACGGAAGAGCAGGGCAATGTTTGGGGATGGTCCGAGGTGAGACTGAGAAGAGAGCCCCTAGTCCTTATGGGGGTGGKCCCCCCAAACACAGAAGCCTCATTCAAGAAGAGGCTTAGGAAGAATCGGGGTCCTCCCAAACTTCACCCCGCCCCTCCTCGCGGCAGGCACGGTGGGACTGCAGAGGCAGGGCGCRTGCACCCGACGACGGCAGCTCTCTCCTTACTGCCTCTCCGCTGTGGGACCGAGAAATGTGGGGTCGGGGAGGGTCCCCGGGGAATGAGCAGAGGGTTCAGATGAACCGGGCCATGGGATTGGAGAAGAAAGCAGAGAGGCGAAGAAACGGGGTCGCGGGGGAAGGACACCGAGGGGTTGGGCAATCTCACCCGTGAGCCTGTCCTTTGCAAAGCGGCGGCCGCTGTCCATCCAGGGGAAGGTGAGTCCCGCTAGGCCCCCGGCGCCACCCAAACCAGAGGGTCCGGGCACGGCGGGGGCCGCACCCGAGGGCGGCGGCACGGGCAGCGGACGGTGCGCGGGGACGCGGATCACGCCGCCGGGGCCCACTCCCGAGCCTCTAGGCAAGGAAGTCAGCGAGCCGGCTGGAGCGTAGCCCGAGGCTCCGTGGAAGCCACCGGAGAACGCCGCACTCTCCCCGTGGCTCTGGCTCGCCTGACCCGGACCCAGACCGCCCCCCGGGGGTTCGGGGCCGCTCAGGATCTGATCGATGCCGAAGCTGATGGGTTCGTGGTGCGGAAGGKRGTGCGGAGCCAACACCGCGGGCTCCATGAGTCCAAGCCTGAGAGGTCGGATGACTGGAAAGGGTGTCTCTGACGGCTGCGGGAACCCGGCGGCGGCGCTCTCTGGGCAGCGGCTTCAGGGGCCCGCGGGGCTGGCCACGGCCATGCGCCGGGGCCCCCGGGACAGCAACATCTCTGTGCACCGGGCGCAGCCGCGCGTGTGCCCGCCCCTCCCGGGAGTCCGCTCAGGGGCTCGCATCCCGAAGGAGCGCGGCGGGCGGGGGTCCCAGGAGCGCAGGTGGACGCTAGGTTGCCCAGGCCGCTGCCCGAGTCCGGTGTGGAGAGGGGTGGCCAGCTCAGGCAGGGGCAGTGACTCGGGTGGGCAGAGGGGGCTGAGGGAGGGCAGG
Organism: Apodemus speciosus; assembly: GCA_002335545.1. Taxonomy (NCBI): domain Eukaryota; kingdom Metazoa; phylum Chordata; class Mammalia; order Rodentia; family Muridae; genus Apodemus; species Apodemus speciosus. Next base: position 28,628 of record BDUI01024830.1, on the reverse strand, counting down.
GGCGGGGCCCCGCTGTTAAAGGGGAAGGGATGGCTGGATGTGCCTGGCGCAGGCAGAGGAGGGCGCGGGTGTCAGGAAGGCGCGGTGCGCGGGAGGGGCCGCTGACTCAGCCGGGATGCTCGCGCGCCCGCATCCTCTCCGGCCTCCGCCTTCGGGCGGCCTTCGCGGGTTCCTCGGCAGGGGCTTCTCTCCCCAGACCCCACTCTTCGCCTCCCGATGGGTGCCGCTGGCCAGCTCCTGGATTCGTTGTGGCCCCTACCCAAATGCCCTCTGAGACCAAATCTCGTTGTAGCTACCTGGCTCTGCAAGAAGCGGTTGGGGAACGGCGATCCGCGATCTGGAGTCCCAGGAAGAGGCCAGGTGTGGGAAGCAGACGGTGGCAGGGCACGTGCGGTGGGCTCGGGCAGGAAACGAACATCTGAGCTTGGAGTCGTGGTACACCTCCTGGCTTTTTTCTGTACCACTCCCCACCTTACTGGTCTTCACCGACCAGGAATTAGTACCCTGTTTCTTAGAATTTCGATTTTTTGAAATTGCTGTAAATCGGACCCGTATCTCAAACGGACCAACCCGGGCCTCCACCGCAGGATTCCACTTCTCTAATTTGCATCTTGGAAAGCCATCCTCACACTGTCCTCCCTTCTCTAAGGCGAAGGGCTACACTGGGGACTCGCTGAGGCCTTGGGAGGCTCCGGGCTCCGCACCCTACAGACACTTTACCCCACCCATGCATCAGAAAATGCGCCTGGAGCGTGCCAGCCAAGGAAAGTGGGGGAAGGCTGAAGCGTCTTGGTGACCTTGTGACCTCTGGGCGCAGACCCAGGAGCTGGGAGTATGTGACCTCCGAGTCCCTCCCCGGGATGGGACCCCTGCCGGGCGGGCCCCTAAGCCGAAGACACGCCCCTGCCGCCACCCTGCCCGGTGCAGGCCGCCATAATCGGGTTAGCTGGGCCGGAATTACATTACCTTCCCCAGCCCGCCCCGGCCCTGGGGGGGGCCCTGGCGCCTCTGAGCCGGTGAGACTGGGCCCAGGGAGGGGGGCAGAGGGTGGGCACGGAGGCACTGCTCAGCCTGCCTTGGACACGTCCTGGCCAGAAGACCCTGCCCCGCTATGACAGGCTTGGACCCTCACCCCTACCCACCTCAGGGTTCAGCTCTACCCTACGGCTTTCCCGCGTGAAGCGAAGTGTCTAGCAAGTATAAATTCGTTGGGACTACTGTTCTAGTTGTTTCTTCAGGATCCCCCCCAGGGATTCTGCGCCCCTCCTTTCTCCCAGCAGATGGGCTGGCAGCCTGGCGCCTGGGGCAGGGTGAAGGGGTCTTTTCTCTCCTGGGAACCAGGATATTTGGGCATCTGGACAGGAACATAAACGTAGATAAAAGTAGGCCCTCCTCCCCAGCATTCTCAGAAGCCTGCGGGATGGGAGTGAAGTTGGAGACAGATAGTGGTTGGGGGCTCAGGACATTAATGCAGTGTGAGTGCCCTCTCCCACCTTGGCTACATTATCCTTCTCACCTATCATCTCTCCTTCTCAGCTGTTCCTTCCACCTTCCTGGTCACAGGGCGGGAGAGGGGACAATTTGGCAACGGTGCTTTTTATATCCCCTAGAGAACACTTTCCTTCATTTCCCCTCCTGCTCTGTTCAGCAGTGGGGGGTGGGGCAGGGGTACCCGGAACTTGAAGCCCCTGGCCTGCGGTGTGCTAGGAGGGTGGGCTTCGTGGGGGAAAGTAACTGTGTCTCTCATCAAACCGAATAAATCCTTTTGAACTCGTCAAAGAATGAATCAATGAACCGAGAAACAGGCAATTGGTGAAGACCTGGATGACTGTCACCTTTGAGGTCCTCGCAGGTGGCACTACCCCAGGGGTGACCTTTTGAGGAGAATGGCCACAAAGGGAGGCTGTGCTTACAAATCGGGAGTTAATGAGAAAAACGTCTAGTACCTGGCTGTAAGGACGGAGGATACATTTTGACAGCCACAGGCCCACCTAGGAGTCTCTCCCCTCCTGCATCCATCTCTTCTTGACTGGTTCCTGCTAGTTCAGGTTGAAGATGGGGCTTCTGGGTAAGTGCTTCCTCCTGCCCTGTCCTATGTGTTTGTGACTCACAACCTCAAGTGTTTTCTTTTCCTTTCTTTCTCCCCCACMCCCCCTTTTAATGTKTGGGGTTGTGTCTTGCCGTGTAAGCCAAGCTGGTCTTAAATTCTCCATCCTCCTGCCTCTTCTGTCCTCCCAGACACTGGGCTCCCAGGCCCGCCCCGCCATGTAAGGTCACAGTCCCTCCAGTGTCCTTGAGCCTTTGAGGCCGCAGCAGGGAAAGAAGCTGAGTGCTCCACCTCAGCTTCTTCCTTCCCTGTTTCCCCAGTGTTGTTCTTCAAGATGGCCCCGACGCTTATGTCACCATCCCTGTCATCAGCTTAGTCCTTCTACCCGAGCTATCTCAGAATCTCCTCATCCGAACAAAGTCKTTGCCTGACTTCATTTCTTCTTTTCTTTGTTCTATCCATGGTTACTGCCTCCATCTCCTCCCCCCAGCTGTTCTTGTGTTAACCCAGTAGCGGGTAGTTTTTCTACACCACCGCTGGCTTTTTTCTGAGGGTGGGGATGGGGTGAAGACGTCTCACTGTGTAATCCTGTCTGGCCTGGAACTCATTCTGCAGACCAAGCTGAATCCACCTGCCTCTCCCTGTTGAGTGTACAACTGCGCACAGCAACCCGTTACTTCTTGAATAATAATTCCTTCCTTTTTTAAATTTAAAATTATATTTATTGTTAGTGTAGTGTGTGCACATGCATACGTGTGCACGCGGGCGTGAGTACGTGTGCACGCGGGCGTGAGTACGTGTGTGTGTGTGTGTGTGTGTGTGTGTGTGTGTGTGCCACAGTGTGAATGTGGAGGCCTCCTTCCACCACGTGAGTCCCAGGGATCCAATTCAGGTCATCGGGTTGGTAGCAAGCACCTCCACCTGCTGGATCCTCTCACCAGCTCTTAAGATGCCCTTTCTTTTGGCTTCTATCTCTTTTTCTTTTTCTTTTAGGCCCTGGGGATCCACTACAGTGCCCGAAGCGTGCGAGGCAAGCGCCTCCCACTGACCTCCATCTCCAGCCCTGCTTTCATTTCTCTTGAGCTCTGTAACTGCGCTTGCACTGTCACTGCTTCCGGGCTTCCTCCACTGGCTCTGCTCTCTTCTCCTGGAGGACTGGAACACCGGGGGATGCTTTAAAACTCTAAAGCTACAGATGTAGCTTTTCTGCATCCATTCAGGTTTCATCCATTCCAGTAGCCCGGATTCTCACACCCTCCCAGACAGCAGTGGCACTTGACTTTTGAGTCTTGTCCCTYCAAGTCCCTCCAGTCSCACTCTGATCTAGCCTTCTGGCCAGCTCCACCCGGCTGTCTTGAAGCCACCTTAAGTCCAACAGGCTGAAGGAAATGCTCACTTCTCATTCATCCACTCAGGCCTAGTGGTCAGGCCCTGGCTTCTTTATCATGCTTTCTTTTAAAGTTTAAAATGAAAAAAATCAAAATAAATTTTAAAAAATTAGAAAGCTGGGCAATGGTGAAACATGCCTTTAATYCCACCACTCAGGAGGCAGGGACAGATGGATCTTTATGAGTCTGAGGCCAGCCTGATCTACAGAGCAAGTTCCAGGACAGCCAGAGCTACACAGAGAACCCTGTCTCAAAAATATAGATAGGTAGATAGATACATAGATACATAGAATAATGGGTGGATGGATGGATAGATAGATAGATAGATAGATAGATAGATAGATAGATAGATAGATAAAGTTTAAAAAGCAGCTGCCTCCTCCTCCTCTTCAGCCTACTTCTTTGCTGGTCTTCTGTTGCTCAGATCTTGAATTTACCATGTAGCCTTGGCTGGCTTTGAACTCTGATCTTCCTGCCTCTACCTTCTGGGTGGTAAGATTACAGGTATGTGACATTTCCAGCTACAGCCTTTCATTCCCATCGATAAATCCTTCATCTAAGCTGTCACTGTCACCTGCATTCTTTCATTTGTTCATTTAGTACATTTTGAAAAGATTTACTTAAATTTTATGTCCATGTGTGTTTGCCTGCTTGGGTTTATGTGTGTAAGACCCCTTAGAGGACAGGAGTGTCAGATCCCCTGAAGTCAGAGTTCTAGGCAGTTGTGAGCCACTTGTCCAACAGGAGTGCTGGGAACCAAACTCCTGTCCTCTGCAAGAGCGGTGTGTGGGCTTAACCGCTGAGCGGTTTCTCCAGCACCCACTCAGGATATTTTAACAGGAACTATGTGCTCAGATCTGGAAATACAGTTGTGTACAGCACATTTTAGTCTAAAAGGCAGATGAAAAACTAGAAAAATATTAGAAACAAATAATATAATACCTATATATGAAAAGATAGAATACACACAAAGATGCATCCTATAATTCTAACTACCTTAGGAGGCTGAGGCAGGAGGTTCACAAATTTGAGGCCAGGTGGAAGAACACTATGTTTCAAAAGAAAGAAAGAACAAAAGAAAGGAAGAACAAAAGAAAGGAAGAAAGAAAGCTCAGTCAATAAAGTACTTGCTATACAGATGTGAGGATCTGAGTTGAATCCCCAGCATGGCATGAAAGGCTGGGTGTGGTGGAGCACTGGGGGAGGGGGAGGGAGAGACAGGAAAGCCGATGTGGCTTGTTGGCCAGCCTGCTTAACCTTATTATCAAGGAGGCTCCTCGGGTCTCTCAGGATCCTGAGGACACTGGAGTTTGACATGTATGCACACTCACAAAATAAGTTACAATTTTTTTTAATCTTTTTAATTTATGGATTTGCCTGTGAGTTTATGTGCAGAGGCCAGAAGAGGGCATCAGATCCCCTAGAACTGAAGTTACAGGTGGTTGTGAACAGTTTCATCTGGGAACTGGAAAAGGAGTCATCTGAAAGGGCAGTAAACACTTTTTTTTTTTTTTTTTTTTTGAGACAGGGTTTCTCTGTGTCGCCCTGGCTGTCCTGGAACTCACTCTGTAGACCAGGCTGGCCTCGAACTCAGAAATCCRCCTGCCTCTGCCTCCCAAGTGCTGGGATTACAGRCGTGCGCCACCACGCCCGGCTTTGCCTTGCAGAATTAAACACCTTGTTAGAACTAAAGGCGTGTGCCACCACACTTGGCTCCACAATCTGATTTTTCAATTTTATGATTTACTTATTGCTTGTTTTTGTTGTTTTTGAGACAAGTCATTAATACTTTCCTGATGCTTTTGTACTCATTCTGAGTAGAACATTTTATTCCACTTATGGGGTAACAAACATACAGTCCTTTCTGTGAGGTTCCTGCTATCTTCGATCTAATCATTCGGACTCTTTTAGTCCCTATCCCTTCCATTAGGGCTCTCAATCCACACCTGTTTCTTTGGTCGTTCCCCTCCGCCCTGCCTTTCTTTCTATTTCCATCATATTTATACTTCTCATCCATCCATATGTCAATCATGCCCACAAGAGTTCCATTTTCTCCAGAAAGCCTTTCAAGTTTCCGCCAGTATCTCCCCTCTCGCTCCAATCTCCAATTGTACTCGATGCCAATAACGCTTCAGAGTAAATTTATTCTTTTTAAGTTCTGCCCAGTAATAACAGTGTACCAGACCCGGGAACCCGTGTCCTCCCCCAGGGCGGGGTGGGGGGGGGCGGGCCTATGCTACTGCAGGCACTCGCTGCCCAAGTATCCTCGCTGTCAATCCTCCCCTCCTCCTTCGGCATCTGCTCTGCATTAGTCAGTCCCAGGCCTCCGCAGGCGCCGATGATTAAATCATCATCATTAACCGGGGCCCATTCTCTCCATCCTCGGCAGCAGGGAGAGAGTGGGGAGTAAGATCGCCGGGTTCCCCGGGGGGTCCCTCCCTCCCCACCCCGCCCAAGACGCCCTCTCCCAGACTTCGCGAGCCCGGAAAACCTCCGGCGGCGGAGACGGGAGAAGGCCGGCGGCTCGGACGCAGCTCCGCAACGAGGAGGTCGCAGCGGAGCAGGACTGCAYTGAATAGTGAGGACCCCGGGTGTGAGCCGAGGTCGGGTCCCAGGACTCCCACACTCCGGAGCTGTAGCGGCCCGCGATAGCCCGGCCTCGGGGGTCCCAGGGCACAGGCTATCTATCACAAGCTCCCGAAGCTGATCCGGAGGTGGTGTTCGCGCCGTCGGAAGAACGCCCGTGGGAGCGTGCACAGCAGAGACCCTGCTTCACGCCCCCCCACTCCCTAACGACYGCYGAGTATTGGGGGGGCAGCGGGCTCAGGTGAGCACACGGGGAGCTAAAGGGGGCGAGGGCGGGGTGTGCCGGAAAACTAGCCAATCCGGAGAATGTGAGGCCCGCGTTGCTAGGAGACAAGTCCCGCCCCGCAGGCGGTACCGGAAGTGGCGGGCTGGGATCAGCCTTTAAGATGGCGTCTCCTCAGGGGGGCCAGATTGCGATCGCGATGAGGCTTCGGAACCAGCTCCAGTCAGTGTACAAGATGGACCCACTACGGAACGAGGTGCAGGGGCAGCGGGATGACTGCTGGGGTCCGTTAGCTGTGTGAACCCAAACGCAGGAGAAGACGGGTGGTGGCGGGATGGGCGCCCAGTGCGCCTGCGCAGCAACGGGGTGCGCGATACGCACGCGCGTGTCTGGCCGGGTTGCCAAACGCTGGACTAGGACGCTTGCGCGTTGTGTCTCCGACAGCGTCTAGTCTCCCAAGGGAAAAGAGAGTCAGGCGAGTCCGCGAAGAGAGAGCACCCGCTGTGCGCGGAGCCCTCTGCTGGGCGAAGGGGGAGCTCACTCCCCCAGWCTCTAGCCGGGGCCTGACGACCGAGTCCACTAACAGAAACTGCTCTGGAGCTGGGAAGTGCAGAAGGTGAGATGGGGAGGGCTTGCAAGACCAGTGGGGAGTGACTGAGGGTGTGTCCGCAGGAGGAGGTCCGGGTGAAGATCAAAGACCTGAATGAACACATCGTTTGCTGCCTATGCGCGGGCTACTTCGTGGATGCCACCACCATCACAGAGTGTCTTCACACCTGTGAGTGTCCCGGATCCTGATCTGTCCTCATCTAAGCTGGCTACCAGCCTCTGTGCTGTCTGTCCCGTGTGTCGGGTTCCCAAGGGAYCTGAGCATCTTCATGTCTCCTCTTACAGTCTGCAAAAGTTGTATCGTGAAGTACCTGCAAACCAGCAAGTACTGCCCCATGTGCAACATCAAGATCCATGAGACGCAGCCGCTGCTCAACCTCAAACTGGATCGGGTCATGCAGGACATAGTATATAAGCTAGTACCAGGCCTGCAAGACAGTGAGTGGCCACCTTCTATTTGTGGGACCTCCCGACTCAAGTGCTGGGTGGCACCTTGAAGTTTTGCTCCCAGCAGTTTTGTTGGGAATCAAAAAATAAGGAGAGAAAGAGGTCAACAGCCAGGACAAAGAGAATTAATAGGGCCGCCCCTCACCCCTTCTTAGGTGAAGAGAAACGGATTCGGGAATTCTATCAGTCCCGAGGCTTGGACAGAGTTTCCCAGCCCAGTGGTGAAGGTATGTCCTTGGTGGTCACTGGGGGGAGGCGGACGAGTAAAGCCCTCAGCGCATTTCTTTTGCCTGGTTTTGCTCTCTGGGGAAAAGGGTATGGAACCCGCTCAATGTCTACTTTTTCTCAGAGCCAGCCCTGAGCAACCTTGGCCTCCCCTTCAGCAGTTTTGACCACTCTAAAGCCCACTATTATCGCTATGATGAGCAGCTGAGCCTATGCCTGGAGCGGCTGAGGTGAGGGGCAGGTCAGAGGCTGCGTGAAGTGATACCCTGGTGACCSAGATGCTAAGGGACTCAGGGGAAAGGGCGAGGGAGTGTCTGTTCCCCTGAAGAAAGTGGACTGTGGTACTTGTACTAAGTAGGAGACAGGAAAAGTGGGCTCCTCTAACTTGTGTTTGTTTCCATCCAGTTCTGGCAAAGACAAGAATAAAAATGTCCTTCAGGTGAGAGGGGCTGAAGGGAGGGCCTCTTTGAAGGAGCCATTTCTCCCAGCACCCCTTCTCTCACACACCTGTGCCCTCCCCTCCTCTGTCCCTAGAACAAGTATGTTCGATGTTCTGTTAGAGCTGAGGTCCGCCATCTCCGAAGGGTTCTGTGTCACCGACTAATGCTAAATCCACAACATGTAAGTAAACCGCTAGGTTATGTGAAGAACAAGGGACGGAGAGGGGAGGGCATGTCTGGCTTTCCGGCTTATACCTGGAAGAAAGCTCAGGCAGGAAGATTACTTTAAATTCAAGGCTAGCCTAGGCTATATGGTGAATTCTAGGCCAGTCTGGGCTCCARCGTAAGACTTTGTCTTCAGAAGCAAAAAAGGTGGGAGAACRGTCTGCTAAGATAGCTTAGTCAATAAAGTGCTTGCCTTGTGAGCGCCAGGATCAGAGTTCAATTCCCAGACCTAAAACCAACCAAACAAAAACAACCTAGCATAGTAGTGCAAATTTGTAATCCCAGCAGTGAGGCTGGGACTAGCGTGCCC
>BDUI01024820.1:0-10153 GCA_002335545.1 Apodemus speciosus | reverse complement strand
TGTTAAAATACACTATCTAAAATAATTTTTAGAATATTATAGACATGGAGAAAATTGGGAGTGTTATTAAAAGCAATATAATTCAGCAGTGATTTATTCAACTTTATTTTTCCTAATATTTTTCTTTATGCATATAGTTGGAATAGCCTAGCAAAGTTCCTGGATCTTAGCCTTCTACCATGTATAGTTTTTGTGTAGACAGACAGTTTCTCTGAAAATGTCCAAATGCTAGTCATTCTCATGTTTCATTAAAGCTGTATTTATGAAATGCCATCTCCGGAGATATTTGTCCTACATACTCTTCTTTTGAATTTTGGTTGAAATTGCATAACCTAAAACATTCAACTGATTGATCTCTATTCCAAGGTCCTTATTGTCCCAAATCATCTCATATGGAGAATATTTTGTTGTTTGTAGAATATGTGTGCATGTGTAACTTTGATTCCTCTAGTGGAAAATAAATACTCTATCTCTGCATTATTTTTATTATGTATTCAGAATAACACTAACAAACATATACACACATACAAAGAGAGAGAGACAGACAGAGAGAGAGAGAGAGAGAGGGGAGAGAGAAAGAGAGGCAGAGAGACATGTACACACAGAGGGAGAGAGTTGTTTTTAAAGTAAAATAGTAAATTAAATTTGACTTAGTAACCAACAGTATAATTTTAACACTAATACATGCAAAAAGTGAATTTGAAACAATGTGACATGTTAAAGAAAAGCAGTCAAGAAGAAGACTAAATTTTTGGTTGGATTTACTTTAAAGAAATTCTATACCAATGATATCCAGTCTTTAGAAATAAACAGCAAATTAAAAATAGTTAATCTTGATATTAATCAAATAAGAAACATAATATTTATCTACATAATCAAACAGGAAATGTAACTGTAAAAGGTTGGAGGGAGAGGAATTTAATTAATAAAATCTTAATGGAGATAAATATTTTCAGAATGTTGAGARTGTCAATATTAAACATAGGAAGAACACAAGAATCACTGCCATTGATCATTCTGGCTCAGACTGTGATCTAACCAGATCACTCAGTTCCGATATGCAGATTATTAGCAATGTCAATGTAATGGCAGTTTACCCTACATAAAGAGGCAATCATTGTTTACTGTAAAGAGAAATGTTTAGAAAAGAGACAAGTTATCTTTACTTACTTCTCAGTGTATTTACCAGTTAGATGTAACATTTGGAAGAGGGGAACTTTGTTCCATAGTTGGTGAGCACATCTTTTAATGGGCTATGCCTCATCAGTGAATCATTTGCCAACAAATCTCCACTATTTTAGCAATGCTTATCCAAAAATAAAGACTTCTTAGTGACAACCTGTAATCTATAACAGATGATGTAATACACAGCAGTAATAAAATTGGAAATACCTTAGTGTATTGGCTGGTTTTGTGTGTCAACTTTACACAAGCTGGAGTTATTACAGAGAAAGGAGCTTCAGGTGAGGAAAGGCATACATGAGATCCAACTATAAAGTATTTTTCCAATTAGTGAACAAGGGGGGAGGGTGCCGATTGTGCAGTGCCATCCCTGGGCTGGAAGTCTTGGGTTTTATAAGAAAGCAAGCAGAGCAAAGCAGGGAGAGCAAGCCAGTAACAAACATCCCTTCATGTCCTCTGCATCAGCTACTGCTACCTGACCTGCTTGAGATCCAGTCCTGACTTCCTTTAGTGATGAACAGCAATATGGAAATGTAAGGTCAACAAACCCTTTCCTCCTCAACTTGTTTCTTGSTCATAATGTTTGTATAGGAATAGAAACCCTTACTAAGACAATTAGCAGATTCATCTTTTCTTCTGCTTTGGAGAAAACCATTACTAGCTGGATTGAGGTAGAGACCATGATTGCACACAGAGTTGAACAAAAATTATCAAAAAGGTTAAGACCATCAAACACAAACAAAATACGGGGAGATATGTCCAGATTTTAACTTACCTTTAGCTTTGCATTGGGCATTTGCAGTGGTTTTAGGTATCTAAATCATTGTTGTATTTCCTTAAAATTTCTTGAAACCTGATTAGAAAACAGTTGACACAAATGTTCATTCAATAGAACCAACTTCTGATGCCCAAATTCATAGCCAATGGACCACTTTGGCAACCTTCTACATTAAAAAATATTTACATATCCAGTCTATTAATCTATGTCTTTTTATTGGGGGAATTGAGAGCATTGATGTTAAGAGATATTAAGGAATAGTGATTGTTGTTTCCTGTTATATTAGATGTTATTTTTATGTTTAGTGGTTATCTTCCTTTGGGATGGTTGAAAGAAGATTACTATCTTGCTTTTTCTAGGGTGTAGTTACTCTCCTTATATTGGTGTTTTCCATCTATTATCCTTTGTAGGGCTGGATTTGTGGAAAGATATTGTGTAAATTTGGTTTTATCATAGAATATCTTCATTTGTCCACATATGGTGATTGAGCATATTAAAAGCAGCAAGTGAAAAAGGTCAAGTAACATATACAGGTAGACCTATCAGAATTACACCAGGCTTCTCATTAGAGAATATGAAAGCCAGAAGAACCTGGGCAGATGTCATACAGACCCTAAGGGAACACAAATATCAACCCAATCTTGTATACCCGTGAAATCTCTCAATTACCATAGATGAAGAAACCAAGGTATTCTATGATAAAAACAAATTTGAACAATATCTTTCAAAAAATCCAGGCTTTCAAAGGATAATGAATGGAAAATACCAGAAAAAAAGGGGGGGGGGACTACAAAATAGAAAAAGCAAGAAATTAATGTTTTTTCAACAAACCCAAAAGAAGATGACCACACACACATTAAAAAGTACATCAAGAATATCAGAAAGCAACAATCTCTATTCCTTAAAATCTCTTAACACCAAATGGACTCAATTCCCTAATAAAAAGACATAGACTAACAGACTGAATAAATAAACAGGACACAGCATTTTGCTGGATACAGGAAATATACCTCATTGTCAAAGAAAACACTACTCAGAGTAAAAGGCTAAAAAATAATTTTCCAAGCAAATTGTTCCAGGAAAGGAGCTGGAGTAGCCATTCTAATATCAGTTGAAATTGACTTTCAACCAAAAGTCATGAAAAAAAGACATGGAAGGACACTTCATACTCATCAAAGGAAAAATATACCAAGAAGAATTCTCAATTCTGAACATTTATGATCCAAATACAAGGGCAACCTTATTTGTAAAAGAAATTTTACTAAAGACCAAAGCGCACATTGCACTCACACAATAATCGTGGGTGACTTCAACACCCCTCTCTCCTCAATGGACAGATCAGGGAAGCAGAAACTAAACAGAGACACAGTGAAACTAAAAGAAATTTTGAACAAATTGGATTTAACAGACTGTATTCCATACATCCTATCAGATCACTATGGAGTAAGGGTGGTCTTCAATGGCAACAAAAACAACAGAAAGCCAACATACACATGGCAGGTGAACAAAGCTCTACTCAATGATACCTTGGTCAAGGAAGAAATAAGGAATGAAATCAAAATCTTTTTAGAAGTTGATAAAACTGAAGGCACAGCATACCCACATTTATGGGACACAATGAAAGCAGTCCTAAGAGGATAGCTCAAAGCTCTGAGTGCCTCCAAAAAGAAGCTGGAGAGAGCATACACTAGCAGTTTAACAGCACATCTGAAAGCTTTAGAACAGAAATAAGCTAATACACCCAAGTGGAGTAGAAGGCAGCAAATCATCAAACTCAGGTCTGAAATTAACAAAGTTGAAACAAAAAGTACTATACAAAGAATCAACAAAACCAGGAGCTGGTTCTATGAGAAAATAGAATTGAAGTCCCAGAAATGAACCCATACACCTATTGTCACTTGATCTTTGACTAAGGAGCTAAATCTATCCAGAGGAATACAGAAAGCCTTTTCAACAAATGGTGCTGTCTCAACTGGTGACTAGCGTGCAGAAGCATGAAAATCAATCCATTCTAATCCCCTTGCACTAAGCTCAAGTTCAAGTGGATCAAGGACCTCCACATAAAACCAGACAAACTGAAACTAATAGAAAAGAAACTGGGGAAGAGCCTTGAACACATGGGCACAGGGGAAAGTTTCCTGAACTGAACACCAATAGCCTAGGCCCTATAAATAAGAATTGACATATGGGGACCTCATAAAATTACAAAGTTTCTGTAAAGCAAAGGATATTGTCAACCTGACAAAATGGCAACCAGAAAATTGGGAAGAGATCTTTACCAACCCTACATCCAACCGAGGACTAATATCCAATATATAAAAAGAACTCAAGAAGTTTTGCTCCAGAGAACCATATCCCCCTATTAAAAATGGGGTACAGAGCTAAACTAGATTTTTTCACCTGAGGAATAACGAATGACTGAGAAGCACCTAAAGAAATGATGACTAATGTTCCTTAGTCATCAGGAAAATGCAAATCAAAACAACCCTGAGATTTCACCTCATACAAATCAGAATGGTTAAGATAAAAAACTCAGGAGACAGCAGGTGCTGGAGAGGTTGTGGAGAAAAAGGAACACTCCTCTACTACTGGTAGAATTGCAAGCTGGTACAACTACTCTGGAAATCAGTTTGGCAGTTCCTCGGAAACCTGGCACAATACTACATGGGGAATCCTGCTATACCACTCGGGCATATACCCAGAGGATTCTCCAACATGTAATAAGGACACATGCTTCACTATATTCATAGCAGCCCTATTTATAATAGGCAGAAGCTAGAAAGAACCCAGATGTCACTCAATGGAGCGATGAATACAGAAAATGTGGTATATATACACAATGGAGTACTATTCAGCCATTAAAAACAATGAATTCATGAAATTCTTAGACAAATGGATGGAACTGAAGATGGCATATGGGATTTTGAGTAGAGTCTGAGGGAAAGACCATCCAGAGACTACCCCACTCAGGAATGCATCCTATATACAGTTACAAAACCCAGACACTATTGTGGGTGCCCACAGGTGCTGGCTGACCAGAGCGGGATGGGATATAGCTGTCACCTGGGAGGCTCTCCTAATGCATGACAAATACAGAGRGGGKRYACTCTCAGCCCRCCATTGAACTGAGMACAGGGTCCCCAATTTGGGAGCTAGAGAAAGGAYCCATGGARCTTAAGGGGTTTGCAGCTMCAYAGGAGGAAMAASAGTATGAYYCACCCAGKACTCWCAGAGCTCCCAGGGACAAAATCATCAACCAAAGAGCACAAATGGTGTTGCCCATGGCTCCAGACACATCAGCAGCAGAGGAAGGTCTTGTTGGACACCAAAAGGAGGAGACGCTCTTGGTCCTGGAAAGACTTGATGCAGTAGTATAGAAGAATACCAGGACAGGGAAGAGGGGAAGTGTTTATTGGGGAAGAGGAGATGGCTTATGCGATTTTCAGGGCAGGGGAGAACCAGGGAAGGGGACAACATTTGTAATGTAAATAAAAAATATACCTAATTAAAAAAAAAATTAAGGTACCTGCAGTACCCCATTTGGATTTTGTGTGGTTTGTTGTTTCTTTGTAAAGTTTTGTTTTTAGCTTACATTATAATTACATTATTCCCCAAAACATCCCTCAAACACCCTCCTACTCTTCTTCATATCTATAGCCCCAATTTAAAAGTGGTTATTGTATTCATAAATTATTTATATAAACCTATATATTCTTAGTAAGCTTTTATAGTCTGTGTATTTCTTGTACATAGGTTTTCAGAAATATTCATTTGACATTAGAAACCAACGTAATACATTTACTAGGTCTCCTTAAAACCAGTTAATATTAATAAAATTCAAATATTATAATGTTTAATTGGCAAATTTAAATATCTATGTTTTAAAGAACAAGCTGGAACTTTTACTTTCTATAGAAATACGTAAGTAAATTTATTATATTCTGACAGTTCGAATGTTTTCTTCAATTGTGAATATTTATATTTGCATATTTTTAGGACTGGTACAATACAGATACATTTAATGTTTTTATTTAAATATGAAAAACTTGAAAAAATGTACAAATATGTGTGTCAGCATCATGTGTAGTAGCAAATGATGGAGGAAACACTGATTATAGAAGACAAATATCTAAGTTAAAGAAACATGTCAAGTTCTTTATAAGCCTAGAGAAAGGAATGAATGTCCTGGAGGTAATATCTACATTAATGAAACATGCCTAGTTCTTTATAAGTCTAGTGAAAGGCATGAATTATCTGAAAATAATAAGATATACTAACACTTTTTAATCATCAAAAATATATGCATTTAAAACATATCATTCCATGTATAAAGGTAATTTTTAAACTTATGCTGAAATCTGATGATAGGTTTTAAGTCAGTATTAAAGGTGATCATTTCATGTTTATGAAAATGTTAAAATTTATAAATGGTTTTATCAATTTACTTTAAATTTTATTACTTTCATTTCAAAATGTTAAAAATATTCTTGGTTTTCTGCCGAAAGCCAAATATAGTTAAAATGCAATTTTAAACATGAGTTTAATAAGGATGAACATTATATTTATCAGTATTTAAAAGAGTGGTTTTGTATACCTGACACATTAAGTACCATTTATCTCTTTAAAAAAGAAACTGCATATGATTTCTATATATTAAACATGTACTTCTAGTAAAATATAATATCAAAATGCGCTAAGGAATGTCTTCATGATATAACCCACCACCAAAAAACAAACAAAAAAAACCAAAACAAAACAAAAAAAAACAAAAAAACAAAATAAAACAAACAAACAAAACAAAAAACCTTTACAGCCATTGGGGGAGATATAGAGACCTAGCTCAGTAGTTAGGAATGTTTACTAGTCATACAGAGGAAATGGGTTCCGATTCTAGCATGCATATGGTGGCTCCCACCATTCATAACCTCAATTCTAGGGGATGAATCATTCTTTTATGGCACAAAGGGTCCTGCAAGAAAGTGAATTCCATATGTGCATGCCAGCAAAATATCCATATATACGTATTCAGAATATGCGTTGGTGTGTGTGTGTGTGTGTGTGTGTGTGTGTGTATGTGTGTGTGTGTGTGTGTAACAGTACATATATGTAACATCTACTAATGAATAAAGAGATGATGAAATTGACGACAGTAAGGAGGGTATATGGGATGGTTTGGGGGTAGGAAAGGGAATTCAGAAACAACATACATATATTATAATTTCAAAAACTAAAACAAATAAATCAGTCATAAAATGTGAAAGCAGATTTATATAATTTTACACAAACCAATATGTATCTACTTATGGGTGCAATATACACACATGTATTAATATTATATAATATGATATAAATTTAAAATATAGAATTACTGGAATTTGTTTACATAATGTTGTAAACATTTTGTAACTATGGAGTAAAGAAAAAGAATTTATATGTATGAAGTGTTAGTCAAGTGGCACAGAAACAGGATGATCAGCTTTTATCATTTATGCATGACCCTGTAGTATAACATTCTCCACAATAATGCTATCACACTTAAGATCAAACGTCAATAAAATAGCAAGATTTTTCTATTATTGCTTTTCTCTTAATGTAGTAGACTTTGTCTTCAAACATTCTCATAAGGAAATTACTGGTTCTAGCTCTGGTGTGAAATATGGCATATATTTTTTTCCTAAATACTCAATACTTTTAAATAGAATTCTTTTTTCTTCTTAAATCTTTCATACTGAAAGAAGGGAGTGCTGAGGAATTCCCCTATAAATAAGATGGGAAGTTTAAGGTAACAACCATATTCTCAGTACACTTACCCAGGCATTCTTCTTCATTCAAAAATGAGATTGAAGCTCTGTGCTGTACACTTTAAAATATTCAGAATCTTACATATAGTTCAGTCAAATATTTCTATCTATAATGGATCATACAAGTCTTCATTTTAGCAAAATACCAGTGTTGCCTGGTATTTTTAAAAAAAATTACTATTTCAGATTACAAATGTATTATTTCATTATCATGTGTTTATAAAAACATATTTGTCACAGGATTTTCCCTGTCCAATTACATTAGTGCAGAGGAGGTCTGCAATTGGACAGGGGAAAGGGGGCACAGCTAAGAGTTGCAGAGGGAGGGAGCAGCATATGCCTGAGGGTTAAGAAGAACCATGGCTATTTACATGAACCCACATGGCAATTACAAGCCACAAGTAGCTAAGTTTTCCCAAGGTTAGAAAGCTTTTATCATTATCAATTAGCTCTAAAATTATTTTATTGACACATTGTAAATTGTGATATTATTGATACATAAACCTGATTGGTTAATTAAGCTTTAACAGTTTTGATATCCTTGGTTACTGGACTGTGGGTCTRCAGATTACAAGGGTTTATGGTGGAGAGGCCACTAGTGGCTACAGGGACAAGCAAGCTAGAGCAGGAACACAGCTGGAATGGTGCAGGGACTAGCTGGGCAAGAGTAGCTCCACAGGGAGAACACACAGTGTGGGACCTGCCAGGACATCGTGTTGTGGCCCACAGTGCTGGTCCCAGAGCAATGGCAGGGCAGAAGAGTTGGCGGGTCAATTTAAATATTCCCCACAACAGATGGAGGCAGGAGAGTTGACAGGTTGATTTTAATATTTCCCACAGCAGATGGGGGCAGGAGATTTGGTGGGTTGATGTTAACATTTCCCACAACAGATGCCAAACAAATGCCCTGGCTGGGCATGAATCCACTAGAAATTTAAGATTGCTATCCTGAGAGTTAGCATTTAATTTTAATTTTTTAATATTTTTTAATTAACCAATCAGATTTGTGTATCAATAACATTACATTTTACAAAATATAAATTACAATAAAGGACAATTGCTAATGATAAAAGCTTTCCAATGTTTCACACTTTGTGAAAACTTAGCTACATGTGGCTGGTAATTGCTACATGGTTCATGTCAGCAATCATCGTTCTTCTTTACCCTCTAGCAAGCTACCATTCTCTCCAAATCTAAGCTCCAACCCCCTTTTACCTGGTCCAATCCCAGAACTCTTCTGCACTAATGTAATTGGACGGGGAAAATCATGTGACACAAATTTACAACTTTCAATTCCTTTTCTTAGTTTTGCAAATTTATAAAAATTAGGCCAAAATGAAAATAAGAGACCACAGTCAAATATTTTTTAAAAAAAAAATACAAAATATTTTACAACACTATACCTTCCTATGCATAACATTTTAGGAGGAATGGATATTAGACATTTTATAGCTGGTTCTTACAATCCTGGGTACTGGGAAGTGAAATCTTCTGACCTGCAAAATCTTCTTAACATTCTCATTTAAACATAAAGTTTAGAAGTTACAATAAATCCAGAATCAGAGTTTTACTCTCAAACACTTAGACTGAATGGAAGKWAACAGTGAGAATATATGTTATATTCCCAGTTTGTTTGTTTTGGTTTTTCTTACAGAGGGAGGTCTGACTTTATCCTGAATTTGTTTTGTTTCAATTTTAAGATTCGAAAATATTATTTGCAGGGGGCAGCACTGCCACAAGAGGCTGGGAAACTGACTTGAGATCTGTGGCGATGGCTGGGCGCTGGTGGCAGTTCTCAGTGAGGGTGACTGCTCCGAGGCTGAGTGGTGGTCCAGAGAGGACCTGGGAGCCATCCTCTGCATGACCTCACCGATTTAGTTTTTTGAGTGTGTCATTTTCAAGCAGTGCAGGAAGCCAGCCATGCACTCAGCAGCCAGCTAGGAAGTGGCAGGCTGCACAGGTAAGTCCTGCCCTGCAGAGCAGAGGATCCAGTATGGAGGCCTCTGGTGAGAGCCTTCCAGTCTCCACCTCTGGATCGGGAACACCCTCATCCACAGTGCGCCACTCCAAGCAGTGCAGGAAGACAGCCTTACACCCAGCAGCCAGCTAGGAAGAGGCAGCCTGCACAAATTAGTCTGGCTCTGCAGAGCAGAGGATCCAGTCCAAAGGCCTCTGGCAAGAGACTTCCAGTTTCCACCTCTGGATTGGGAATATCCTCAGCCACAGCTTGCCATCTCCAAGTAGTGCAAGAAGCCAGCTATACACMCAGCAGCCATTTAGGAGGAGACAGCCAGCACAGCCTGCATCCAGAGCTTATCAGGGCCACAGAGGAAGCTCCCCACCACCATCATTTCTCCAGGTCAGACAGGACAGGCATCTCCAGGTACTGAGA
>BDUI01024814.1:5884-17586 GCA_002335545.1 Apodemus speciosus | reverse complement strand
ACAAGATTACAACTTTTATTCATAATAAATAATTTTAATACTGAAAATCTAAAAGCTGTTCACTGAAACATTTTGACGTTTTAGTGTACAGTGTACAATTCCCTAGGAGTTATATTAAAAGTTCACAGGTGAAAGAAAATGAGGGGGAAAAAGGGTCAGTTCTGGTTCTTTTCATTCATAATCCTAAATATAAGACATGTGACCTGGTGGGAACAAAATGTAATATAAGACATGTGACCTGGTGGGAACACAATGTGAACATTTCGAGTTGACAATGACAGGATGAGAGGCCGGTGCTATCAGGGGTCGAGAACCTTCTGCTGCTCTGCACAGGGGCTACTAGGCACCCAGGGGTCTGATCACTCCTGTGCCAAGCTGAGAGCTGCTCAGATTAGGCCTTTGTGGTAACTGGTAGAAGCTGGTGTAGACTGCTTCTCCACATGTATCTCCAAATAGGTCTCTCTAGGAAGCAGCCTCCAAATCTATATATTTTTTGAAATCTAAGCAATTCCTCATATCAAAGAATGGCAGGAACATTTTTAAACCCCAATAAGATTTCTTATTTTAAGGTTGAAGCCTCAGGCAGTCTTAGGTGGTACAGAAGTCTTCTCAAATATGTGAATTGAATTTCTGGTTGGGTGTTTTACTCAGAGCATCCAGTTTGCAAGGAGACATCTTCCTAAGAGTCACTCTCTGGAAAACATCAGATGAGCTAAACCATTGGTTTTTTGTTTTGTTTTGTTTTGTTTTGTTTTTTGGTTTCTTTTTTTTTTTTTTTTTTTTTTTTTGCATGAGCTATGGAGCATGAAATCACAAAAGCCACAGATCAAGGGACAGGGCATGGCTTTGGCAGGCTACAGCACTCCCACACCATTCCAGCTGTGCCATTAACATAAGGATGACTAGTTATCAGCTCATAAGCAAAATTATGATTTTTTTTTCAGGCTTTACTACAAACTCTAAATTATGTCTCTAACTTGCAGTGACTCAATTGTTTGGAACATCCTAACTCAGACAGTATCAGTTGCAAATAAATAAACAAACAATCTAGGGATTGCATGGACTTCAGCTGTTAGGGTCAGTGACATGGAAAAAGACACAAGCCTAGGTGGGCAAAGGGGAGGTCATCTCAGCACTGCTAAGGAGGTGAGGGTCTGTCATCAGGGAAAATGTCCAACTTGACACAGTCATGTATTATCTGAAGGAGTCTCCATTAAGAATTACCTAGCTCACAATGCCCTGCAGCCATGTCTGTGAGGCACTTTTTATGTTAATTGATATAAGAAATCCCAGTCCACTGAGGGCAGCGCTACCCTTAAGCAGGTTCCTGAGTTGTATTAGGAAGCCAGAGGATAAGTCACTAAGCAGTGTTTCTCTACAGTTTGTGGTTCAAGCTCTTACCTTGAGTTCTGACCTTTGCTTTCCTTGCTGAGGGACTGGAGTCTGACAGTTAAATAAACCCTTCCCTCCTCTAGTTGCTTCTGGAGGCTTGTTCATGGTGTTTGACACACCAACAGAAAGCAGACTAGAACATGCGCAAAGACAGGAGTGCAAGAAGTTATGATTTGAGAGGTCAGGCCACTCCAGTGAGACTCCAGCAACACCTGTGGCAGAGGGTAGCCATCCTAGCTTCATAGGAAAGGACAAGAGTTCGATGGCTGTAGCAGGAATTATTTAAAAAGGCCGCCAAGGCTTTAATGGCGCAAGCCGCAGCTCCCGAGCTCCTGTTGCTGCCGCCAACTTGAAGTGTTGGCCTGTATTAAGCCCTTTCACTCGGCCACGGCTATGTTGACTCTCTGGTGGGACTCCTGCCCTGTACTCACTCCTTCTAAATACCCAGTAAAGCATGACACCTAATCTTACGTAGTTAACCAATTGTATTTATATATATTAAACTCACAATTACATGATGTCAATTTGCAATGATAAAAGTCTTATCCCAATTTTCTAACCTTTGGATAAATTACTGTCTGCTGCCATGGCTCCTTCTGACCTCCAGCACCTCTCTCTCCCACACTTACGAGTCTCCCTCTGGCCTCCCAACCCTTAGCACTGCCTCCTCTTTCCTCTTCAATCACAGGCCTCTCACTACCTCAATGTCATTGGGTAGGAAATATCTTGCAACAGACGGTGGCAGAAAGATTGGACCTGTTTGGCATGAGTTGAAGCAATCAGACCCAGGTGCTGATTCAATAGGTAGGAGCTTCTTGCAGAGACTGACCATCTCAGGCCTCTCTAGCCTGAAGAGCTGATGTGCCTTCCCGCTCTGGCGTAAGTGAGATGAGGGCCAGAGTCTGCCTTTTTCTACATCTGACTAACCAATGAGGCTTGACCTTTGCCCCGGTGCAAAAGCCCAGTATAATGGCCACATATATTTTAGCAAAAGAAAGGAAACTATTTGGTAATTGTTTTAGCAATGCATATCATAAGACCGACTTTCCAAATTGTGAAATCTAACAGCCACATAGAAAAAGCCTATTTCACTCTGATTACAGCGTGGCATGTGATTTATATGCGGCCAACAGTTTTGATATTACTTTTATATCCTCTTGCAAAATATTTATTCTGTCAAAGTATGGGTGACTAATATGGTAATGGTCCTTGGGCAAAGCAGGAATTGAGAGGCCTGGAAGGGACATAGGAAGATACAACAGGTACTCTAGTTTCAGAATGAGGAACATGGCTCCCGTTCTGCACTTTGGCCCTAGACAATCATGCCCCACTCTCAGGCATCTGTTTCTGTAGTAATCTGCACATGTTTTAAGCTAACTTGGTTCTGGAGTCATGGTCTCCTTGAGCTCTGGAAAGAATGGAGTTAAGGCAAAAGCCTCACTTGCCAGCTTGGGGGCAGTGCACCAACCTCACCGTGACTGTCCACTCCAGCTGCAACTTGCTTATCAGCTCTCCCTGGTCAGGCGCCTTTGTGACCCTTCGCTCTCCCTTCCTGGTACCTGTTGGAGTAATGACAAGCAGTAGCAGTACTATTAGGAGACCAGATGGGTAAGAGAGCTGTTTGACAGTGATTTGTCTTTGGACGTCTATCTATGCAGTTCTTTCCTTAGTCTGGCTTTTCATCTCTTTGGGACATGCAAGGTCTCCTCTGATCACTAGACATGGCCTGTGTTTTGGGGTTGGTTTAGCACGGCATTAAATAAATAGTCTGGATTGAGTAAAACCCTTAATTACCTGGATGAGGCACAGACTGATGACGCCTACCTAAGGCGTCCTAACTCATCCCAAGGCTTCAGCCCATCCTTTTTATCTGTGGTTACACACAAATGTTCCCAAAGACAGGGATATAAAACAACCCTCAGTTTTACGTTGTGTTGTGTTATCTGAGCTCAACTGTGCGAGTCTCTGATCCTATTAGAATTATCTAGGGACCTGATCTGTATGTCCTGGCAACTCAGCAAGTCTAGAGAGCCCAAAATGGATTCTCTTTGGTCTGGGAGGTCAAAGGTGGAATTCAATCACCCAGCGGGTTCCTTTGCAGGCACAGCCAGAGGTCAGGGCAGCAGGAGCTCTCCTTTTTCCTGTCATCTTAGAGTTCATATGATCTCTGAAACAGAAAGACTTCATACACAAAAGTCTGGAATCCAAAACACAAAGGCCAGGGCTTTTACTTCTCAGAAAGGTGAGGCCATAAACCCAGACATTTGGCCATAGGCCTGTACAGACTTGGAGAAAGGCAAATTCTTAATAGGAACATGCATGGTGACAGATTCCATCCTTTACCAAGGCTCTAGGACCCAATCTCACACCTCCACCATGGCCTAAAGGCTAGAGGCAATGGTGGCATAGATTCTGACAGCGCAAGGCTTCATCTCCAGGGCAACTTTAACTAACTTCTCCCGCGTCCCCTTAAGTAAGTGCCAGCCTGGGAGGACTCCAGGCTGCCTGGAGAACTTGTTTACTTTCATCCGTACCTGAAGTCACATCTCCTGTCTCCCAGTGTCTGCAGCAGAGCAGAAGACTGTGGAAAGTGCCAGTTAGCACAGCAGGTGGCCGCCACGTGGACTGGACGCCTGTCCCTGTGGTAATTTTTCACTTCCCTGACCCTGTCAGCCCTCATCTTCATCCTCTGGCTCCCCTCACTCTCTTTTTAAAATGCAGTAGTGCAAGGCTGGAGATATAGGCCGTAGCAGAGCATTGGTCAAGCGGGCACGGTGCCTTTGCTTTCATCATTCTTGGTACAGACACAGCGTGCATGCATGTACACACACACACACACACACACACAGGCGCACACACACAGGCACACATATGCACACATACAAAGAATGAAATGCCTCAAGACAAATAAAAATAAAACCATCTTTGATGTATACCTTGAAATTGGATTTAGTTTATATCGAGCCCTGTTCACTGATCAAAACCTGCCCTCTGTTGAGTCTCTTAAACAAACATGTTTGAAAACCATAGTAGGTACCAGAGTCTCTTTTTAAAGTTCTCCTTGGGGAGTGGGTGGAAAAGAAAAGCTCAGGTCCTCTCAGATGGACTCCACCTCTGTCAACAGGGTGCCACTCAGTAACCCGGGTCTCAGTGAGCCACCCTCTTCTATCACATGTGACTCTCATGTCAATCAAGCACACGTGCAGTCAACGCCTCTCTGCTGAAGGGGACCTGCTGCTGCTGGTGCACGCACCGAGGCCACTCTTTCTTCTTTCTCCCGACTAGGGACCAGACTGCATGCCCCCTTCTGGCCCCACAAGTAGCTTGATTTCAAAAGACCTGAGCTCAGCACAGTGTCAGCAGGGCTGCCTTTCTCCCTCCCTGGGCTGGCCAGGCACGAGTCTTTAAGGACATGAACTTTGTTGTCTTGATACAAACAGTGTGACAGGCCTTGAGGAAATGTTGAAACTTTGGACTTTACCCTCCCGAGGCACTGCACCCTGGCTTCCTGTTTTCTCTGCACAGAACTAGGGGCCGCCTCTGAAGTCCCCTGTGGACTGTACTGCCTCCAGGGCTGACCTTTTTTCTCAGTATTGACTCCAAGAGCTTTAGTTCTGAGGCCCAAATTGACTACCTCAAATCCTTTTCTTTTAAAAAATACTCGCCCAAACAAAACAAAGAAAAAAAAAGGAGAAATATCTCCCCCTGCTTTGTTGATGGCAATACCTAATACATATATATTCTTTATTTTGCTCTTTTCACCCACTTTTGTCCCATTACTAACATTCCCCGAGTCCAGTCCATGCAATGCCGTGATGGTACCAAACAGGCTGCTATCCAGGAACCCACAGCTACTGGGAGATGTACCCACATGTACAGTGCTGCCAAAGCGTCTGGGGCACACTGAGACTGGAGCAAAGAATGCTTGACCAAGGACAGGGAGCCCTTCTAAGAAAAGTGAGCTTGAAGGGAAAGGAGTGGTCTGCAAGACCAGGAAAGGGATCTCACAGGGGTAGCACATGCAGAGGCAGGGGGACATGGGCAGCTGGACATATCTTGGGGCATCAACATGTCTTTATGCATGATGCAGACAGAAGTCTTTGTGCATACAAATGTCATATGCCAACATAAGTCTTTATGCAAATGTATGTATTTATGCAAACTTAAGTCTTTATAAGTCATTCAGTATGATAAGAATGCAAGAGACCCGAGGAATGTGATTAGAAACGTGAGTGGAGACATAAGCAGGCTCCAGATGACTCAGAGGTCTGTGGGCCTCTCTGAAACCTTCACTCTTGATGTGATGGGCACCAGGAACTTTAAGGTCCTAAACAATAGAGTGGTGCAGCATGTCCTCAGACTGAAACGCCCATTTTTCTTTCACTACGGTTTCATCTCTAGCTGTGTTCCTGTGGCTTTCTTTCTCTCAAAGCGGGTATGTTATCTCAGCAGAAGGTCATGTGGGGAGATCTTTGTACTGGATATGAACTTCCTTGAATCTAGGAGCTTATCATCCCTGCCCCCACTTGCTTCAACTTTCCATCTCAGTGGAAACACTGGGGCTCAGATGGGACTGAAGTTCTTTCTGCATCTTGACCACCTGCCCTCTGTTACCCAACATGCAAAGCAGTTTTGTGATCATCTTACCCTGTCTATTCTCTAAATCCAATCACAAGGACTTGTAAAGCCAGGGGCACAGCCTGCGACCCACTGGTCCAAGCTCACGTGAGCATTTGAGCAGATGGAGTGTAGCAGTCACTGTCCACTGGAATGCAGACATGTCTTCATTTATCTGGAGGCTGCGTGGTGCACACCTCCCGACCACCACTACCCTAGCCAACAATTTAAGGATCCCATACAACTGCAGGACTCTATGTCACCCACCTGAAACACAAAGTATTTTTTAGCTCTCTGCTCATCCCTAACTTCTAGCATATTATCAGGAAGCATGTAGCTGATTCAAAGGCTTATTTTTTGAAATATAGACGCGAACCCCAATAAGACAGGGGCCTACTTATACGAAAGGCTCTACCCAGGTGGTCCTCAACAGTCAAACTTCAGCTGAGGTTGGCACCTGGGCTTTTGACAGCTTCATTTCTGTGAAGAACCCAGGATGTGGGTTAAAATGCTTCCAGGGAGCACCAATATCTGCCCGTCATTCAAAAGGGAGAGAAAAAAGACACTCGTGCTTGCTTCCCGTGCGAAATGTAAACAGAAATGAAATGTACACAGAAATGTTGAAGGAGATCTTGCTCCTGGGGAACATGTGAACTCACTCTTTTCTGCTTCTTATTCTGCTAACAAAGTGACTGGGATGCAGGCAGCCATTTAAAGCTGCTCCTGAGGACAAAAGCCAGCCCTAGGGTMGTAGGGTAACCTCTGGATTTCTTCCCTCTAAAATAAATTGAAAGAACTCCATTTTTAATAAAGCCGTATCTATTTTATTTAGTTATGAGCATTCAAACTTACCTCTATAGTTCAGAGATGCAGGTGAAGATGGTTTAAACCCACCAGCCTTGATCTGACACATATGAGAGGCTGCAGTCTTCCTAAGATAGCCAGTGAGTCCCTGTGGCCTGTGTTCACAAAGCTTACCCACTTCTGTACTTGCTTCTGCCAGTCTCTCTTACCTCTGTCTCGCTCTATTCCAAACAGGAAACTCAKCTACTCACTGATCTCCACACACTCCACACACGGCCTGGGCACCTCGTCATCTTCCTAACACACGCAAACTGACATCACAAGTCCGGCAGACAGACTCCTGTTAGCACTGGCCCTTTGCCATGCTGCCTCCCACTGCCACAGCATGTCTGTCTTACCACAGCACAACAGCACACGYGTGTCCTCCATTCCTGCTCTCCTCCCTCCATTCTACCTCAGCTCCTTTCCTTAAACTAATGCCCAAGAGAGGAAAAAGCTTCTACTTAATAGAACTGGTCCTCCCTACAGTTTTGTCATAAATGGCATACTTTTCTCATAAATATATTCCCAGGGTGGTGTATGTGCATGTGTGTGTGTGTGGGGGGGGGAGTTATACACTCAAAATGAGGAAGATATGGAGTGTCTTTTTCTCTCCATATCCTAGTTTTTGAGATACAGTCTCTTACTGAAGCTGAAGTCCCTCCCTCAAGCCCTGCCTTTTGACTATGCCAAAGGCCATCAAGYCCCCAACATCAGCTGGTTACTCGATCTATCTCCCAGTGCTGGGATTCTAGGAAAGCATATAATTAAACACAACRTTCATATATGTGCTAAGGATTTGAACTCAGGTCCTCTTGCTTTCACAGTAATCACTCTTAACCAATGAAACATGTCCCCAGGTCCCTCTGATGTATGTGGTTTTAAAAGTTGACCAAAAGCATCATAAAACTCTAAACTAAAACTCCATTCTAAAGCTTTAAACTAAAGCTCCATTGTAAAGCATTAAATTAAAACTCCATTCTAAAACTCTAGACTCTCAATGCAAATGGCTGGGTGAGTGATAGGTCAGAGGGCGGGACAGGAGTATCAGAGCACAAATGCTATTGGCTAGTTTTCAGGACCCTCATTCTATTGCTACATTCACAAGGTGTGGAGGAGCTCTGTCCCATTTCTGGTTACTGGCTCTTCACTGGTGTGCCTAATAGGAGTGGGTTGTCCTAGTCTCCACGTTTTTCCATCAGTAAGAGTACCCACAGTAGACACCCCATGAACTCATCAATAAGAACTCACCTTTCAAGCACGAGAGTCACTGCTACTTACTGAAAKCATATTGCTCTGGGCTTTTCTGAATCCCTATTAAACAATGAGGTTTTGAGCCTGTATTGTTAAAACAAAGCTTTTGAAATGACCTGAGCTAATGTGTAAAATATTAAAATTTAGTATATCACTACAGAAAGGCAATGCTGACTCATTACCAGGTCTACATTTTAAAAGAATGAATTTTAATTGATGCATATAGCAATTGCACATAMTTGTGAGGTACCATTTGACATCTCAATATGTGTATACAGTGGGTGATGACCACATCTGGTAACTGGCATATATATCACCTCAGATTTTTGTCATTCTTTGTTGGCCACTTTACCTTTAACTAGCATTAAATTTTAGGGTTTAAAAAAAATACCACTCTCCTAATCCTCATAATATTGCTGTAATATTGGCATGATAAGCAGCATTTTGTAGTTAAATAAAGGGCTGGAAAGATGACTCTGTAAGAGCATGTCTTACCCCAGCAGAGGACCCTGGTTTGGTTCCCAGCACCCACATCAGGTGGAGTACTGAAACTCCAGGGGATGCAGCACCCTCTTCTGGCTTATCTGTAGTGCACATATATCTGATCAGGCACACAATCACAAACATAAAGTATGAATAAATAAATATTTATAGTTAAATGAATAGATGGTTTCAGGGCGCATAGTTACTAAGGGGAAAGCCATGACAGTGGGTTGAGTTTCCCCATCTGACCTCTGGAGCTCATTTAGAAAGTCCACATGTTTCCTTGTTGGGATTAATTTACCAGCTCCTGAGCAGAGCAGGCATGGTGTAGAATGGGACTCAGACTAGGGAAGGTGCCCTCTATGGGTGTYTGGGTCTAGCCAGTCATCAAGGACAGGTCTGGAGTCAGACCAAGGAGAGAGCAGTATAAATCCGGGCACAGGGGTAAATGGCTGAGCCTAGGAGCTCCTTGTAGCAACACCAGCTTCTATCTTGTCTCTCCTCACCTACGTCTTTCTCTACTTCTTTTCTTGATGAGAAGCAGATGCCATTGCACATCAGATGTAATTCCCGATTCATGCACAACAAGCCAGAACCACAGTTGCAGTTTTCAGGATCACAAATCCCCAGCCTGCCCCTGCAGAGAAAAAGACAGAGGTTTGCCTCTGAGCAGAGAAAACAAAGTGCAGCAAGGAAGACATCTCAGGAATTCTTAGCAACCAACTTAGAGAAAAATCCAAATGAGAGCATCAGACAACAGWGCTCCTCTGGGGGTATCACCCCGGGGACCCATCG
The DNA here is from genome assembly GCA_002335545.1 of Apodemus speciosus. NCBI lineage: Eukaryota > Metazoa > Chordata > Mammalia > Rodentia > Muridae > Apodemus > Apodemus speciosus. The sequence goes on along the minus strand of BDUI01024814.1, from coordinate 8,202 downwards.
GTTCTTACAAACCTCAGGTGGCCCCAAGATTTTTCACCAGTTTAATCAGAGGTGTAARTCATTTGTATTCAGTACCTGATGATCAAATGAYTTGCAATTCCTGGYAGGAAATGCAATTGAGAGCCCTGACTTTTGTGGCCACCTAGGTTTGGTTAGTGGAGGATGTGCACGTATATGTCGCTTCTAGTGTCAGAAACATTGCTTACCCATTTCTGTGTTCCTTTGACATTGCCCGCTAAGGATTCAGTTGTCATGTGTGAAAAGCCATGTATTGAATGCCTGCTATACAGTAGGTACTACTCTGTCATACCTCCGTGAAGGAAACCATCCTTTTCTAGCAGAGGCATGCCACCCACTGAGAGGGTAAGGGACCTGCTTACTGCTGAAGAGACACATCAGGGTCACTTACTATGCCAACTTAAAGCCCAAGCATACCAGATGTATTCAGAGCTTCCAAGCCATGGGCTGGTTGCAGGTGGAGCAGACTGATCACATATCAATGATGAAGCACATATAACTTGCACAGCCTGGACCCTGAGGTTTTCCATGCTTGCATGCARCTGTGCAYGGAGACTACCAGGTTCTCAGGCCTTGAGGCTATTCCAAATGCTTTTCTGGAACATGTCTTCAGCCTCTGGGTCAGACAGACCCGATCRTGCACTCTTGAAGATTGACTGGCTCAGAAAAGATGCTCAATAATTTCTGCCTTTTTGTGTTTGTGACATTTTACCCAGACATTACACGTTGCCCTGCAACTATCACGGAACCTTAGAATTTCTCGATGCTTGCCCTGGGCCACAGATTTAGTCGAGTTTCCACTAGGGAAATAGCCAGAGCTTTAATTTACTGCACATTTACTTCTGGCCTGGCATGGTGCTTTGGGTTCAATATCGCCTGAAACTGCATAGTGACCATATACAGTAATGCTACCATTACCCAAGGTAACTGAGAGAAGTGGAGAAAGAAAGTTGGCTCGYTTGCTTGAGAAGCATGTAAAGGAAGACAGGAGAGTCAAACACAAGCCTTTATTTTTTCAGTCACTCCACCATTCTATCTAAAGCTCTCCTCAACCACAAGGTCAAGGGTCAAAAGYAGCYGGCACTTGGCCAAACAAAGCACCTGCATGTTACGGGAAATATTAAAACAAACAAACAAACCCACCAGCAGGCTCCTGCACTACCGCCAGCAACTGGAGGAACATGAGGCTCCTCCAGCCGGGTGATCTCAGCTCGGGGGGTCTCTCAGGGCTGGAGCTCCCAAGTCCCTTGGCAGATCGCTGCCGCCAGTTCCATGAAACAATCGTCCCCACGGTCAGCCACCACAACGCCATCTACCCGGTCGAATCAAAACTCTTAAAACTTACAATTAGCCAGTCACATTTATGTCTCAATAAATTCTCCATTTACAAGGTGCCAATACAATAATTTCAGAACCAATTGATAATGATAAAAGCTTTATCCCAATTGTTATGATAGCACAACGACCTGTTGCTGGTTAAAGCCACGCTGGTTCATGTCTGCCTCCATCTTGGCTTTCCTTTCCTCCCCTCTTTCCGGAGACCCTCTCTGTCTCTGCAATGCTTAGCTCTGCCCCTGTCACACCTGCTCTCAAGGTCAAGTCAGTATCAACAGGCAGTGCTAATTGTCCTCAGGAGAGGACAGGGAGGAGAGGAGACATGAAAGGGGTGGGGAGAGAGAGAGTGTGTGTGTGGAGTGGGAATTGAGGGTGGGTTTGATGTATTGAATACACGTATGAAATTATAAAAAGAAATGCTACGCTATTAATCAAAAAATACTAGTAAATTTAACTGACTTGTATAATTCTAAGTCTGTAATAAGTTTTTCTCAGAGTTTGTCTGAGTGTTTGGTGTATCCTATTAAAAATAATACCAAAACATTTATTTTTTAATTCCCTTTTTCCAGATTGCTTTCCTCAGAAAAACARTGCCAAATCCTYGACTTCAAAGCAGAAAAATCAGTCTCTTAAGTGTGAGGAAATGGCCCTCAGGTGGAAAACATAAGCACACCTTCAAATTCTCAGGGAAAATAATGCAGCCTGCCCGGGCAAGTCAATACGAGGTAGCTAGYTCGCACATCTTTTCTTCTTATTAGATTTAAGATCTAGCACTACTGACGGCTCATTGTTTTCTGCATATCAAACAGAAGRCTTTAAGAAAGCTGGGCCCTGCAAGGAATAGTCTCTCTTTGCTAGAGGAAAGTCGCCACCGACCAGAAGGCCCTCTGACAAAGCAAGGAGTCCGTCCTCACACATGCAGCCAGTTAGAAGAGAGCTAAATAAGTTTAAATATAATTCTGCAC
>BDUI01024811.1:20571-33654 GCA_002335545.1 Apodemus speciosus | reverse complement strand
CTCAAAGTCCCCCTCAAGAGGAGGTCCCAAGGTCTGACACTGTTACTGAGGCTATGGAGCGCTAGCATGACCACACTCGAAAGACCCAACAAGCTGCTGAAAGAGTCAGATGCAGATATTTGCACCCAACCAATGGACAGAAGCGGCTGACCCTTGTTATTGAATTAGGGAAGGTTGAAAGACGCTGAGGAGAAGGGCAATCCTGTAGGAGGACCAGCAGTCTCAATTAATCTGGAGCTCCAAGATCTCTCAAACACTGGACCACCAAACAGGCAGCATACACCAACTGATATGAGGCCCCCAAMACACAGTAGAGGACTGCTGGGTCTGTGTTCATTCAGAGATGATGCACCTAACCCTCAGGAGACTGGAGGCTCCAGGGAGTTTAGAGATCAGGTGTCATGGAGGGATGGGGACATCCACGTGGAGAGAGAGGGGTGGGGAGGAAGTATGGGATGTGGAACAGTTAGAGGGTAGATGGGGGTTGGGGGGAATAAAATATGGAGTGTTAATTAATTAATTAAAAAAAAGAAGTAACTCACTACCAACCCAGTGTCTGAATAGCACCTCCAAAACAAGGAGGACCTCCAAATCTTGATGACTGTTAGCTTTTTGATCATGCAACAGGTGATTCTAATGGGCCAGCACCCAGCTCTGCTGTTCTCAATCATGGCACTCTGTCTGGGATGGGGCTGTCTGTTGGGGGGTGGAGTGGGGTGGGGTGGACAGGGCTTGCCTAGCTCCTTCCAGGCCCAATAATGACAGTAAAATTTGTCTCCACTCTGCAGCTCTTGGGTGCTTAGAGTCTCCCCTGTGTACACGGTCTAGCTATCAGGCCATTTTTTCCTTCCTCTTCATAAAAGAACAACTGCATAGAGCACTTTCCCTTTCCAGTGTGCTCCTGTACTTTCAGAACAAAACCAGATACCAAAYGAAAAGTGGAGAACAGAAAAAAGCATCTGAGTTCTTAGACGTGAGTTTGGTAAAGAAGAGAAAGGCCCCTGGCCCACAGCAAGTTGACTGCTTTTGGTAAACAATGGTCACGCCTGATGGAAAGTTCTGGCATTTCACCTAGCCTCTCTGTGTGTCAGTGCCCTCTTTGTTTGATGGGGATGTTAATGCTGTCCCACAAAGCTTCTGTGAGGATCAGTCATGTTAATCAGTTGAAGATTCCCTGGCACATATGCACAGTCTTATTACTGCCATTAGTATCCGTTTCAGATCCTGGAGTAAAAGTAGCTCCAGAGCTCCAGAGCAAGAGCAAGAGGGCTCTGTGAGTCTCTTTGCAGTAAACACATTCTGATGGGGTTTTGGCAAATACTTGGAGCTATGGAGCCTTCATAAGCATATAGTAAATCTTCTGGACCTTACAGTGGTGTTGRATTGAGGTCATCCACTTAGATGTGCACATTTTAAGAACTTCTGAGAAGTCTCTTCCTTTACTGCATCATGAGCTTTATTATATAAGATTTGCAAAATGAAGGGAGTGTGAGCGACTGCAGAGCTGGGGCGGCCCCAAAGTCGCCTAACTGACTAGGTGACAAACACACACGACCGACACTCACAAACATCTGATCATGGGTTTGGTGCCAGAYGTCATATTGGGGAATGCAGTTATCAATAACACAGGGAGAGGTTGTGGTCAGTGCTCTAGTTCATGGCCAAGTGAGTTTGTAGAATAATGTTTTGTCTAATTTTGTGTGACAGAATTGAGTGTGGACAACACATGCTGGTACCATTTTTTGTTGTTTTTTTATTTTTAAAAGATTTATCTATTTTGTATGTGTATGGATGTTTTACTTGGAAGTATGTCCATGCATCACATGCATGCGATGCCTACCGAGGTCAAAGGAGGGCATCAGATAGATCGTCTGCAACTGGAATTACATACAGATAGTTGTGAACTGCCATACGGGTCCTAGGACCCTAACCTGGGTCTTTTGCAAGACCAGCACATGCTCCTGACTGCTGAGCCATCTCAGCAGCCCCYGATGTCACTATCTTGAACACTGAGACTTTCCCTTCCTAGTTCAAGGTTTCAGATACACCAWATACACCATAACAYGCGAAATCACAGGGGTATTTTGAATTTGTCTRTCCTCTGAAAGGGTCTTACCATTTGGAGAAGGCTGGTGTCAAACAACCTAGTATTGATGATTTTCCTTTGGTGCAGTTTAGCTTCTTGTCTAGCACAAGAAGTATAGAAAGGAAGCAGGAAAAACAAAACAAAACAAAACAAAACAAAACAAAACAAAACAAAACAAAACAAAACAAAACACCCTGGGAATTACAAGAAGCCCAGGCCCATTACCTTCCGTCCTTGGAAACTGTGAGCTCATTCTGACATAAAAGGCCTTTAGCCTTCTTAGAGACTGGTTTGAAGAGACTGAGTGTCAAATTTAGGTAGCACTTTCCTCTATGTTTTTTCTTTTTGGAAATTTCCTAGAGAAGACTTAAATGGTGCTTTTGTTTTGACTTGTTTTACTGAACATTTGGAAACTTGAATTGCTTACAAACATTTGTAGATTATGTGAAGCCATCTGAATTTTGAGCTTTAATTCCACAGTGACCTTTCACAGCTGATCTTATTTATCTCTATGTGAACACTTTCCCTATGGGCGACTTACTTACAAAGTAGCCCGAGTGATCTGAGTGTCTTTTGCAGCATCATGGTGATGTTTCTTTAAAAGCTCACTTGAATTTATATAAGATATATTCTCATCTATTTTTATAGGATTCAGTTTGCCTTTATTGATTGAGGTAGGCTTTTCTGGTATAGCCCAGGCTGGTCATGAATTCCTGATTCTTCTGACTCAGCCTCCTTGGTATTGGGATTATAGGCATGTTACTACCATGCTGCTGTTTTCTTTCCTCCTTCTCCTGCCCCTCTTCCTCCTCCCTTGCCCCTGGGTCTAAGTTTCTCTGTGTAGCCCTAGYTGACCTGGAACTCATTGTGTAAACTAGACTTGCCTCAAACTCACAGAGACCTGCTTGCATCTGCCTCCTGGTGCTGGGATTAAAGTTGGGTGTCACCATTGCCAGACTACATGCTTCTAAAGGTAAACCAAGCCGGTGGGGGTTGGGGGATGTGTGTGGCAGCGGTGGGCGGCGGCAGCAGCAGCAGCAGCAGCAGCAGCAGCAGCAGCAGCGCACGCCTGTAATCCCAGCACTCTGGGAGGCTGAGGCAGGCGGATTTCTGAGTTCAAGGCCAGCCTGGTCTACAGAGTAGGTTCCTGGACAGCCAGGGCTATACAGAGAAACCCTGTCTTGAAAACAAAAACAAAAACAAAAACAACCCCCCCAAAAAAACCAAAGTCAAAAAAGAAAAAAAAAAGGTAAACCAGTGCCAAGTTTTGAGATGCATGGTGTTATTGAAAGTCTCCAGGATGGACATCTTTTGGTACCTATTCCCTTGTGTGGACATTTTTCATTGGCTAGCATTTTGTCTATGATTTGCATTCCTGATAGGAAATGGTAGAAGTGGTTTAGGGTGGATTTAACGATTATACACTTGTCACATCTGTGTCCTCTGGCTTCCTGCAGCTGGGATATTTGCTGTTAGACACACTGGACTGGTTTAAAGGAAAAATTTACTACCTTGCTGCACAGACTGTTTGAAGAGACTCAGACTATGTAGAGAGTGATCAAATTCCAGTTGTCATGTGCCCTTGCCCAGACTCTATGTGACTCCAGTCTTAGCAGCCATATGATGTCCATTTACATAAGCTATGTTAAGAGACCAACAGAACAACCTCACTGAGCCCAGCTACGAANTGGTAAAACTGCAGTTTACACAAAGGTCCAGCCGGATTCTTGGACTTACATGGCCCATCCTTCCCCGATTCCCTTCATTTCCTTTCTACAATTCTTTCAAAACTAGCCAGTTTCAAAAGCCTGTAAGGTTGGACCCCAGCCAATGCAGAAAAGACAGTCACCACCTGTGTCAATAGAAACCACGAGCAGTGCCTGTCCCAGGATGCTTGCTAGCCCATTTGGGATTCTGGCATGACCTTTTTACAAAAAAGAATTGCTTTCCGAGTTTTGCTTGGTTTTGGTTTTTCTTTGTGCAACATTGAGATTATTCATTGTTTTTTAGCAACACCCATATGCACACAGTTAGCTTTGTAAATGTTAATTTTTAGCTGTTTTTAAATTTTTCCTTTAATGATCTAAGAGTAACAAGACTAGTGAATCAAACCGAGGTCTCCAACTTATCCACAATATTATCTAAAAATTAGGAGACRGGGTATAGCTCAGTTGGTTAGAGTGCTTGACTAGCATGCACAACACAGACYGTACATAAAAAAATGGGATGGTGGCAAATGCCTGGGTTCCTAAGACTCCGGAGGTGGAGGCAGGAGGTCCAGTAGTTCAGGGTCATCTATTGAAGCAYGGTAAGTTAAAGACCAGTCTAAGATCTGTCTCAAACCAAACCAAACCAAACCCAAACCAAATAAAACCAGAAAAACAAAACCCCATTTCTATATTTTTGTCATTAAGAAAACTAAAAAATGAACGAAGCAGTGAATGGTCAGAGGTGTTTTGGATGTGGGAAGTAATGGCACCCCRCCCAGGGACTGCTTCAACCAGGAGAGCCTAAGCCTGCCAGTTCCCGCAGTCCTGCAAGAGGCATCACCGGGAACGGAGATGTCCGAGGATGTCCATACCTGGAGGCAGAGCTTTGAAGTGGGAAGAAAATGACTATCAATTGTGGGTTCTCATGTACCATCAATGATAGCTTAAGTCCTACAGCGTTCTTGGTGCCAAGTTCACTCCAGTCTCGAGATGTATGTGATGCAGATACACAGTTTCATCCTCCTCACTAGTGACGAACTGTAGAAGTGTCCCCAAAAGTGTAGGCTTGTCGCTACAGTATAGTCTTGCCTTCTCTCTTACTAATAAAGTGCCATGTACACAGTCCTGGGTACATAGTGGCGAAGCTTGAGGACCTCTGAGCTAGTGGTGACAGCGTTCTTATGAGACATTTGTTAGTGTATGGCTTATAGACTTAAAAACAATAAAAATAAAACCAAAAATCATGACCTTTAGAAGTCTAAGTGGATTTTGGGTGTGCAGAGTAGAAGCCAGTGTATAAAACTCCAGGATTAACCTCCCCCCAACCCCCCAGGGGAAGGCAACGTATTCCGATGTGTACTGAGGGAATGARGAGTGATTTAGATGGTGCAGGAAACAGAAAGCACGAGAAATGCTTGACCATCATATATTTTATAATATGTGTTTTAAAAAAGCCTATCACTGCTATATGTGTGTGTGTGTATACACACACAAACACACACACACATATCACAGTAGCTCAAAGACAAAGCTACATATATATTTAAAGAGTAGAGATTTAGTAGTTAAATAGTACTGGGGGATGGAGAAGATTAGAATTGTGAAGGCGAAATTGAAATGATAGATTCAGGGTGACATTTCTCTGAAAGATAAGTTGTTTCAGTATAAGACATCGTGATGGTTAATGTTGACTGTTATCTTGACAGGTTCCTTAAGTATTGAAGAGACCAGCCTTGCCTCTGAGCATGCCCAGGAGGGATTGTCTGGACTRAGTTAATTGAGGTGGGAAGACCCCCTTGAATGTGGKACCGTCCCATAAGCTGGGGTCTTGGACCRAATAAAAGAGAGCGAGCTGAGAACATGCGTTTATTGTCCTCTGCTTCCCAACTGTGGCTGCGGTATAGGCGGCTGTCTCCTACTCCTGACACCATACTTTCCCGGCTGGACTTCATTAACTGAAAGTGGGAGTGAGAATAAATCCTTCCTTCCTTAAGTTGTTCTTACCAGTTGTCTTGTTGCTTCAATGAGACAGGTAACTGATACAGACATCAATCTCATTTTCCCTTATATTTTACCCACACTCCTATATGTTTGTCTGAACCTTACCGACTGTGTGTGCACTGGGGAGTGGGGTGGGGGTGGAGAAGAACATGTGTGCACAGGTGCATGTGGAAGCCAGAGGTTCAGGACAAGTGTCACTTCARTGGCTTTCCACCTTAATTGCTGAGACAGGACCTCTCACTGAACTGAACTCAGAGCTCACTGATTTGGCTAGCTAGGTTGGCCAGCAAGCCTCAAGAGTTCCCCYATCTCTGCCTCGCTAGCACTGGGATTACTGCCATGACATGGGTACTAAAGATCCAAACTCAGGTCCTGAAGCTCGTGGGACACTTTCCCAGTGGAGCACTCTCCCTAGCTCTTACATGTCCTTTTATACAATGAGACTACCTTTACATGAACCCTACATGGCGGATACTATTTATCTCCATTTACACACATAAAGATAGGTCCATCAAAGCGAAGCAATAAATGTACTTAGATATGCTTTAAAAAATAAAACAATGCAGAAAAACCTATGATCGAAAGGCTGCTATATGAAAGACTCTGCTCTAGGAAGAGAAGGATGTGCGTACTCCCAGAGAGGGTGCACTGTTGGAGCTCAGTGAAAGACTTTGAGTCCAATTTCTGTGCTTTTCCTCCAACTGTATCCATGTCATGCCTCTGGAAAGCACGTGACCRCATAAACATGGTAAAATTCACAGAACTGTACATCAAAGRGTGAAGCTCACTTTATGCTGTACATAACTACATATTTTATATGAGTATGTGTAATTTATCATGTGACTAAACTAAAAAAAACACTAAAAGTGGTTTTGTTTAAAGAAGTAGCAGAAAACAAAGCTCAGCTTCTGTCTCGCAAGAGGCTAAAATTCTCATCTTCTGGAGGGAAACAAGAAATGGTAGATACACCATGAAATCAGTGAAGGCTGGAATAGAGGATCCTGCATGGCCAGACCCCAACTACCAGAATGCCCAGGGCTACATATGAGCTTSGCTATGTTGCACTCACAGGAGAAARCAAAGTGAATCACTWTYAGAAGACAGGGAAAGCAGTCAGAGAGGTTCTGTGTGATCAGTAAGGGGGGGCTTTGCTAGAGGCTGTGGTAAGAGCAGCCATGTGTGCAGGTTCTGGGGTGAAGCATCCTGAGAGTTTCATCTCTCACTATCTGACTGTGACCTTGTGCGTGTGCGTGTGCGTGTGCGTGTGCGTGTGTGTGTGTGTGTGTGTGTGTGTGTGTGTGACCTGTCCTTTCTGGTCTCCTCATCTGTGAAACACAGGTGGTAATAATCCTGRCCTCTTGTAGTTCATAGGAAGAACTCAAGACTGTGATTAAAAYCACTTTCTAAATGCTAGCTCTGCCCACTGTTATCCCAGTACCTTGCAAGTTTCTGTCTATAGGGCTGTGTATTGCGAATGGAAGCAACAAGAGGATGGGAAACTTTATTGAATCACAGTCTCCCCATCTTCAAAGATATGTATGATACTTCACTTCTTGTGACAATTAATTTTCATTGTCAGCTTGACTGGATTGGGGATCATCCAGTCTGGGTGGATCTGCAGGAGTGCTTCCTGATTTTAACAGCGCAGGGAAGACATACCCTAAATATGGATGGCTCCGTCCCATAAGCGTGGGCTCCAGACTGGGTAGAAAAGAGAGGAGAAAGCAAGYTGGAGGGCTAATATCCACCTTTGCCTGCTTCCTGGCTGACCATCCTCTCCCGCCATCCCAGCTGCAATGAACTGACTGTATCCTGGAACCGAGAACCAGCAAGCTCTTCCTTCCACAAAACTCTTGTCAGCAGTTTCGTCACAGCAACCAGAAAAGTAATAGATTTCCCTGTCCAGCAGCTTCAGCAGCAGGCAGTGATGTTGCTGCAGATATCTCCCTCCATGAGATCCTAAGTGTGATCTAATTTAAACGAAATCAATTAGAATTTTTTGTTTTTAAAAAGCATTTATTAGTCTGTCTATCTATCTATCTATCTATCTATCTATCTATCTATCTATCTATCTATCTATCTACCTACCTACCTATCTGTCTACCTTTTATCTGAGTGCTCTATTTGCATGTATGGCTACATGACAGAAGAGGGCATCAGATCCCATTAAGGATAGTTGTGAGCCACTATGTGGTTTTTGGGAACCAAACTCTAGATGTTTGGAAGAGCAGCCAATGCTCTTAACAGCTGAGCCATCTCTCCAGCCTCTAGAATTTATAATTCATGCTATCAAGTTATATTTTCTACAAGCATTTCGTCAGGTATATTCACACACAATCATTGCAAAGAAAAAAAAAACCCTCATAGACTTTAAGTGTTGATTGCACTGAAATCAAGTCTATCTGAGGTCAGCTGATCTCCACAAGCCCTTGGAGAACTGAATGTAAGGTTATGCTGGCCCAGAAGGAGTATGGGAAAGTGCCCGCTCTCCAAGGGATTCTGCTGCTGACTCTGTCTCTCTTTGTTGAGAYAGATGTTCTTCTTTCTGCACCCTAGGAAGGTCCTGGGTAGGGGCATAGGAAAGCCARCATCCGCGAGTTTCCTCAGCCTCCRCCTAGAACTTGAGAATGCAGCCTTCTCTTCAGAGATGGGTAAGGGCTCACAGCTTTAGGCCTGCATGCTTCCCAAGGCCATCCGAGACAAAGCTGTGGATGCCTAACACCGAGGCTGTGGTAGCAGGTAGGTCATGAAAATGTGACTTTGAATTCTGGCTGTGTTACATTATGGGTGAGTGTTAACTCTTACCTTCTAGTCGTGTGAGATTTAGAGCAGAGAATGTGTGCCAAGACCAGATCAGAGGACCAGCTGGCTGCTCTGCTTTTGAGATAGGGTCTCTCTGTGGAGTCCAGTTTGGAACCTGAACTCACTATGCAGTCCAAGGGACTTATGGTGGCCAAGGACTGGGATTGCAGGTTTAGTTTAGAGAAAGAACAGTCAACAAACCACAGCTGGGACAGAGTGAAGCCTCTTTAGAAAGCCTCAGGAAAGCAATGGAAAACCCTCGTCTGCATGCAGTCCCTCCTGGGTCCCTCCAAGCCTGGCACATTTTCCTTGGCCCCTGCCGATATATGTGTATTTAGGCTTGCTCTCTGGAGATGGATTTGCAGTGCTTAACTTTAGCTGAGCGCTTTTTTTTTTTTTTTTTTTTTTTTTTTTTTTTTTTTTTTTTTTTTTTTTAGTTTTGCCAACATTTATTTTTGGTTGTGGAAGTTGCTTATTCCACAACAGAGCCCATCTCTGTCTGAAACTGGGGTATAGGTAAAGTGAATGCTCCAAGGTGACATTGCCTTCCATTTAATTTACTGGTTAATTAATTTACTGATTAAGAATCTTGCTCTTTGGAGTGGGGAGATTTGCATCTTAGAGCTCATTTGGCATTTCTGTAGCTCCAGCTCTACTGATGTGGGGCTTTGCCCCAGCATGGCAACCTCTGTGTGTGAACAGTACAGGACATAGGTGGCATCCTTCTGGGAAACACACACTGGGAAAACTTAATGGGCACTCTGATTGGTGGGCAGCCTGGCAGACAGGTTATGGATGAGGATGGCTGTTAGAGAGCCCAGAATAATCTAAGACTAGAGTGTGGAGCTGACCATAGGAGATACAGTCAGAAGGTAGGCAGTGGCCAGATTCTGGAAGATCWGAGGTCTTCATTAAGGAGATGAAATTTTATCTTCAGGTTCCTAGAGATCTGACTGCATTTCTTTTTAAAGATTTTATTTATATATGTGAGTATACAGTTGCTCTCTTCAGGCACATCAGAAGAGGGCATCAGATCCCATTACAGATGGTTGCGAGCCACCATTTGGTTGCTGGGAATTGAACCCAGGTCCTCTGGAAGAGCTGTCAGTGCTCTTAACTGCTGAGCCATCTCTCCATCCCCCTGACTGCTTTTTAGAAAAATATATTTATTTTTATTTATGAGTATGTATTTCTGTGAATGTATGGAATGTGTGGGCAGGTTCTGGAGGAGGCTGGAAGAGGGCATCAGATTCCCTGGAGCTGGAATTACTGGCAGTTTTGAGCTACCCTACATGAGGGGCTGGGAACCAAACTTGGGTCCTCTGGAAGAAAGGCAAGCACTCTTGGCCATCCAGCCCACTTTCCAGTCCTGGTGATTGCTTTCTCACCAGGGGAGCCGTCTGGTCAGATTTGCTTTTTATGAGGTTACTCTGCATTGACAGAGTGCTTTCTAGAACTTCTGAATGTGGGGCTGGGAATGTAGCTCTGGCCTAAGTGACATGGGTCATGAGGGCCTCCCCAGTAAAGATGGCGGCTGCAGCAGGAGCCAGGTGGAGAAGGCAGTGGTGCTAGACTCACTGTTGACATTCTTGGGGACCCAAGAAAGCTGARCTGCTTGACCAAGGGTGCTTTGAGGGATAGGGGTCTGATGAATATATGTCCTGTGAGTACAGACAACTTCTTGTATCTGTAAGAGCCTCCCAGTAAGATGATTCGATGAGCCTGTCTTGGGATTTCAAGAGTGCCTGGAAAGCACTTAGCACCTACAAGAAGAAAGAAGCCTCTATGGAGAGCTTAAGCTTTTATCTTTTCCTCCCAGAGATGCAAAATACAATGCAGCATACCACTCTCAGATGTCACACAGTCCCTCAGCGACAGCTATTTGCCGTCCCCTTACTCTTCTTCCCCTCCCCATCACGGATGCTTATTTGATAAAGTTTAAAAATGCTTGCATCTCAGTGCGCAAAATATGGAGGGTGGGGGACCTTGAGTTCAAGTTTGACCCTGTCTCAAAACAAAACTCGGGAGCCAATGATGTAGCTAGGCTGGCAGACAATATGCCTGCCATGTATAAAGACTTAGGTTCAATCCCCAGCATGGCATAAAYAAGCCAGGGAGAGCCGTGCAATACAGTGGTTGGCAGGTGGAGGCAGGAGGACCAGAAGTTCAAGCTCATCTTTGACTACATAGTGAGCCTAGCCTGGGCTACATGAAAATCTGTCTTAAAACAACTAAACTCCCAAACCGAACCGAACCAAACCAAACCAAACCAAACCAAACCAAACCAAACCAAACCAAACCAAACCAAACCAAAGAACCCCCGTGAAATGTTTTACTAAAGAAATGGCTCACCTGGGCCTCTGTTCGCGCTTTCATCAGGCGGTATGGTGCAAAGGTTAGAGCCGTTGCTCCCTGGCCTGCTCTGGGTGATTTTGTTGCCGTTATGGTCCTTCAGCTTTTGCATTTCAAGCATCGCTTTTCTCAGAAGACTCTTCCTCAACTCCACTTGGGCCTGAAAYGATCAGCTAGAAGTGGTTAATATTCCTCTAAATAGTCTTCCCTAGAMCAGATTAGCATCTCAGCAACATCAGAAGTGGAGAGTTCACAGACCTGGACACCCTTAAACACAGGGGCGCGGTCTTCTTCCCATCACGTGGTGTGGGAACTTTACTCTCAGGCGCGTTAGGAGACAGACGAGAGCGTGCTCACGGTCTCAGAGAGGCATGACCAAGGGAAAGAGGAAGCCAGCTGGCCTTTGTCTGGAGATGAGGGGTTTGGAATTACAGAGGACAGGACCACAGGATGTGTTCTTAGAGAGGAGGGCTAGGGTAGGGCAGTCGCAGAGCTTCACTGGAGAAAGTGTTCCTAAACTATAGGCTGGAAACATTCCTATCTCAATCCTTATGCTAATCTGTAGGCGGGCCTTTAAGAGATGGCTCACCTTCAGATAGAGTAAAACTATTGTCACAGGAGGAGGCTAGTTCTCCCTGGAAAGAGCTATAAGGTCAGCTCAGCTGCCTTGGCTTACTCTTGCTCCTGACCCCTCACTCTTAAGAACATTGTCACCTTCTGYGTCCCCTGCTTGTGCTGTGTGGTGCCACCTCTTATCAACTGCCAGTATCTCAGTCTTAGCCTTTTCCAAGCCTCTGGAATGACAAGCAGYATCTTCATTGTCTTTGTTAATTAACACATTTTGGTATTGTCTTATAGCAGCAGAAAAGGAAACAGGGTTTCCTCCCTAGCTCAGGCTGTCCTGGAACGTTCTCTGTCACCCAGGCTGGCCTGGACCTTGTGGCAATCCTCCTGCACAGCCTCGCAAGCATGGGGTACAAGCATGCCCAGCACCAAGTGTTTCTCTATAGAACATTCTGTGGCCTGGRTTACAGGAAGAGGCCTGTGTATCAGAATAAAGACTGACTTCTTTTCCCTCTCTAAGTAAACCAAGAAACAAGTATTATGACTCTACCATATTTTCTGTTTTTTTAAAAGAAGATACAAGCTAGGCTTTGTGGTGCATATCTTAATCCCAACTAACAGTGAGGAGGCAGGAGGCCATCTTGGCCTACAGAGTGAGTTCCAGGCCACCCAGGACTACATAATGAGACCCTATGTCAAAAACAAAACAAAGAGACAAAGAAAAAGGGACACTCAAGGGACCAGTGAGAAGACCCAGTGTCTAAGGGAGCTTGCTGCCAAGTCTGACAATCTGAGTGATACCATACGATGGAAGAAAATAAAACCTACTACAAAAAGTTGGCCTCTGACCCCCAGACATGCACTGTAGCACATGTGTGTGCCCTCTGCCCCCACAAAATAAGGAAATAAACGTTAAAAACCACCCAAAGGAATCAAGGCTAGGAGCAAAGGTCATCTTCCTGTTTCTTCCAGCCCGGGCAGCGGCAGCTTCTGCTCCAGTGCTGAGTGTAGACTGGTCTTGATGAGACGGTGACGATGCCCTCCATATTTGGAAAATGCGACCCTCCCTCTTCTCATTACCTCTTGTCTCTTATGATTCATCTCTAGCATTTTCATCTTATGTAAATATTGTCTTTTCCCAGAAGTGGACATAGGAAGTTGAATTTTCTTCTCATTTTCCTGCTGTGAAAGAYGACATGTTTATTAGTTTGGGGTCATTGTTGTTGACTTCCACAACCCAGAGCCTTCAATCCTTCTTGGAGCAGGAGATCTTAATCCACTTTAATCCATAGTGATCTCCTGTCATGMTAAAACTATACTGGTGTGTGTCCCTGACAAGTCCTTTGTATAGCTGTCTGTGAATTAAGTGGCAATCTGCTGTGTATCTAATAGTGTTTTAAAGGTTCTTGCAGAGTGTTGAAAGCCTGGAATGTAAGGTTTTGACAATTTCATTTTGATAATCTCCCTTTGACAATGTACCATTTTCCCCCACCAACACATGCTTTTAACATCTCTCTAGAAAAGTGTCCAGGTTTGATGAGATCTTCCTTTCTTCCTTCCTTTCTTTTT
>BDUI01024810.1:0-14743 GCA_002335545.1 Apodemus speciosus | reverse complement strand
TCTTTTCCAGTACTTTATTTATTCACTTTACATCCCAATTAGAACCCCCAATCTCATCCCAGTCTTCCCTAATATAGCCCCTACTCCTATTACCCCTTCCCTTCTCTTCAACCTACCCTGACACAGCAAGTCACCGCAGAATGGGGCATATCTTCTTAAACTGAAGTCAAACAAAGTAGTCCAGTTAGGGTGAGCAGAATCTACAGGCAGACAACATAGTCGGGCTGGGCCAGCACCTCAAGTTTCTGGGAGATTCACATGAAGATCAAGCTACACATATGCTACAAAACTGCCGAGAGGCTAGGTCCAGCCCATGTATGCTATTTGGTTGGTAGTCAGTCCCTGGGATCTTCCAATTGTCCATGTTAGTTGTCTTTGTTGGTGTTCTTGTAGACCATCCAGGTCCCTTAATCTTTCTTCCAAATCTTCTGAGAGTTCTGAGCTCTTTGTAATGTTTGGTTGTGGGTCTGCATCTTTTCCCATCAGCTGCTGGATGGAACCTCTTATAAAAGTTATTCTTGACTCCTCTCTGCAAGCATAACAGAAGAGAGTATCATTAATATTATCACAAATTGGGATGGTTCTCAAGTTGGGCCTGTTATTGTTTGGCTATTACCTCAGTCTCTGCTCTATCTTTGTCTCTGTATTTATTTTATGCTTGACAAATTTTGGGTTGAAGTTTGAATGGGTGGGTTGGTTTCCTTATCTCTCACGTGGGAGTCCTGCCTCTCACTTGGTCTCCATCTCCCTTACTGCTATGAGTCTCAACAAGAGTCAGCCACATAGGCTCTCTGGATTCTGACCTATGCCAGGTCTCTAGCAAGTCCTAAAGATGTTCCTTGCCCCACCTACTAATGATTTAAATTTACTTTCCCAGGCTTCTTTTCCTGGGTCACCCAACAGGTGTACCCCCCACACCTATTTCCATTTCTATTCCTCTCCCACACATTTTCCTCCCTCCATCCATGTTTAGTGACTAAGTTATTTAAACTTCTGAGTGAGATTCAAGCATTGTTCCTTGGGCCCTCCTTATTATTTAGCTTCTTTGGGTCTGTGGATTATATACTGTGCGTCCTGTACTTTATGTCTAATATCTACTTATAAGAGTACATATCACATATGTCCTATGAGTTGGGTTACCCCAATCAAGATGGTATTTTCTAGGATATATTCTAGTTCTATCCATTTGCCTGCTAATTTCATGATTACCTTGTTTTAAATAGGTGAGTATCTTTCCATTGTATAAATGAACAGCAGTTTCTTTTTTCTATTTTATTAGATATTTGCTTTATTTACATTTCAAATGGTATACCCTTTCCTTGTTACCCCTTTGAAAACCCCTATCCCATTCCCCCTCCCCCTGCTTACTAACCCCCTCTCCCTCTTTCCTGACCTGTCATTCCTCTACACTCAATTCTTTTGTTGATGAATTCTGTTATCCATTCTTCTACTGAGGAATATCTAGGCTATTTCTAGTTTCTGGCTACTATGAATGAAGCTTCTATGAACATTGTGCAGCATGCTTCCTTATGGTATAATTGGGTATATGCCCAGGAGTGGTATAGGTGTGTTTTGAGGTAGAACTATTCCCAATTTTCTGAAAATCCTCCAGATTGATTTCCAGATTGGTAGTACAAGTTTGCACTCCTAGTTGGAATGGGGTATTCTCCTTGATCTACATCCTATTGCTTGAGGGKTTTTTTGTTTGTTTTGTTTTGTTTTTTATCATAGCCATATTAATGGGTGTACTTTGGATTCAGAGAGTTGTTTTAATTTTCCTTTCCCTGCTGATTAACTTTGAACATCTATTAATAAGGTTTCTTAATAATGGCCTTAAATACTTATCTCTTGGTACCCAATGAGATTTTCAGTAGTGAAACTGGGTTACATGCCATAGAGTTGTTGGCCAACAGGGCTACATAGAAGCCCTCAAATAACTGAAGGTATTGCTAAAAAAAATGGATTGCTCTCTCCAACCTGAACTTTAGGCTACTTTGCTGAGGAAAACAGACACAACTCATTGAATTCGTAAAAGTCGAGTTGATGTCTAAATAGAACCTTTGGTATCTTTGTTATAGGAAGGTTCTCTGCAGGCTATGAGAAAAGAAATAAAAACACTAACTCCACCACGAAAACTTTGGCCTACAATCTGTTCTACCTGAGAAATTTCCTAGGGAAATGATGGCATAGTACTTGTAGAGGTAGCTTGTAGAGAAATTTTAAACCAGCAACATGGCTGCTTTGGCAAAGGTCACATTCAAAGATCTTTTAGGTGTGCGTTATCCAGCTGGAATACAGATATATCCTGAATTATAATATGAACTGGCTAGAATATGGACATTCCATTAGTATATACCTTTAATACCTCTGGTTTGAATACAGAATTGCATTTAGTACACACTTGTAATTCCAAACAATGATGTTTAATTGAGGGGCAAAGTGATGAAAGAGAAAAAAAATAGAATGAGTAGGTGATAGGATATAATCAACTCTCAGGAGAACAGATAGGAAAGAGAGGCTATTTAAGAAGAGTGCAGGGAAAGGAGTTGTGTTGGCTCCAGTACAGTTGAATTCAGTTGAGTTATGTTGAGTTTGGTGCAGTTCAGGTTAATGCAGTTAGTTCAGTTAAGTTCATATGGTTCTATTCAGTTCCATCCAGTTTGCATAATTAATGCAGTTTAGTTCTTGGAATTCAGAGACATTTTTCTAAGAAAAGCAATTCAGTCAGATGCCGAAAGAAGCCAATTTGAATCAACCCAAGCATGGGTACTTCGGTCCTTCTTAGAAGGGTGTTCAAAATACCCATGGCAGGTGATTCAGAGACAAAGTGTAGAGCAAGGACTGAAGGAAAGGCTATTTAGAGACTGTCACACCTGGGGATCTATCCCATATACAGTTAACAAACCCAGAGACTATTGCTAATACAAACAAGTGCTAGCTGACAGGAACCTGATATAGCTGTTTCCTGAGAGGCTGCCAGTGCCTGACAAATACAGAAGTTGATACAGTAAACCACTGGACTGAGCACAGGGTACCCAATGGAGGAGCTAGAGAAAGGACACAAGGAGCTGAAGGGGTTTGCAGTCCCATAAGAGGAACAACAATATGTACCAACCAGTACCCTAAGAGTTCACAGGTACTGAACAACCAACCAAAGAGTACACATGGAAGGACCCATGGCACCAACTACATATGTAGCAGAGAATGGCCTTTTCAAACATCAATAAGAGGAAAAACCATAGGTCCTGTGAAGGCTCGATGCCCCAGTGTAGAGGAATGCCAGGACAGGGAAGCAGGAGTGGGTGGGTTGTTGAGCAGGGGTATGGGGATAGGATAATGGATTTTCAGAAGGGAAAGGAAGAAAGGGGATAACATTCTAAATGTAAATAGAGCACATTTCTAATAAAAATAAGAAAAGGAGATTGAGCCAGAACTTCTGAGTAGAACCAGACAGACAGAATTCAGAAAGCTAGAAATGGTGAGGTTCCACAGCAGTAAATCTCAGAGCCTAAAACATTCTAAGTTTAGGTTAGCAGACAGAAACTGGAAGCTAAAACTTGCAAAGTTCAGGCTTTCAGAAGATTAAATTGAGTGGAAGCTAGAAACTTCCAGGCCTACACTTAGAGATATTTAGATATAAATTTTCAGGGCTTACTGTGGGTATGGAATTCATCTCATCCCTTCCTCTGAGGAAATGAAACCAACATTTGGAGTAGCCAACCAGTGTCCAGTTTGACTTAAAGCACAGTCCCTGTGACGGAAGCCATATCCAGCCCTGCTTAAGTAACCAAGAACCATAGACTAGACATAACTTAAAATCGAACATGACTGGTCTAAATAAAGTATTAATAAAATGACCCATAATGATATTCTGTTACACTCATAATTTGTTGCCTTATTCTGTCATCATCAGAAATAATTCTTTCAGTAGTAGAAGATGGGAACAGATTCAGAGACCTACAGACATTATGTCGAGAGAGAGTCTATGTGGGAGATCTCCACCAAATTTTTCCACTCAGACCTCAAGAAACCACATAGCAGAGGAGGCAGAAAGAGTTCAAGAGTCAGAGGGGATGAAGGACACAAGAACAAGGCCTTATGAATCAACTAAGCAAGGTATATATCAACTCACACTGACAAATGCAGCAATACAGGGCCAATATTAGTCTGTATTATGTATAGATATATATTATAGCATTTATTTTACTATTTTTATAGAAATCCTGATGATGAGAACAAGTGGGTCTCTGATGCTTGTGCCTGCACATGGGACACTTTTCCTTCTGCTTCCTTGACCACCTTTAATATGATAGATTTGCTTTATTTTACATTTTATTTTCACAGTTTTATTGTTATATCTTAAAAACCTGTTCTTTTGGAATGATAGACCTAAAAGGAGTGAATTCAGAAGAGATTTGAGGTGAAGAGGAACTTGGAAGAGTATAGGGAAGGCAAACTACAGTCAGAATATATTATATGAGGAAAGAATCCACTTTCAATAAAAGGAAAAATAATAATATCGACAGAATTCAAGGAAACATATCAATAGATATGACCCATTTAAAAATTTAAATCCCCTTTTGTTAACTTACTGTTTGTACTATTAATATAAGATTTGAATCTGGACATGTTAATTCACAAACCAATATTTTACAGAATCAATTAACCCCAATGAGTTTTAAATGCATATTAAACTGTTGCTTTGTTTTTTATGTGAAATAGCTCATTATATTCTTTTGGGCCAATGTAACATTTGTAAAGAAATATCATTGTCTAGTTACTGTTCTGTTACTGTGAAGAGGTATCCAATGACCAAGGCAACACTTAACAAAGAAAGTATTGAAATGGATGTTTGGTTTAATGTATAGACAGTCCATGATCATCATGGTAGCAAGTAGACAAGCATGAAGCTGAGACATTAGCTGAGATCTTTCCACTTTGATCTACAGGTAATAGGCAGAGACAGAGAGAGAAATACTGTGCCTGATTTAGGCGTCTAAAATGTCAAAGACCAGTCTCAGTTGACACATTTTCTTCAATAAGGCCACAAATACTCCAAAAAGACTATGCTTCCTAATCCTTCTCAAACAGTTCTTCTAAATAGGGGCCACAGCATAAGCCAATAGGGGACATTCTCCTTCAAACTACAAGTCACAGAATCATTCTATCATAATTTAACTCTTTGGTTACATTGTTTATCTCTTTGAAACAAACATTGAGAAGATATCCCTAAAGTTATTGAAAGTGACAAGGGATTTTATCTGAACTGTGAGACAAAAGTTATGCCTGATAATAGTTGGTGTGAGAAAAGGAATGAGTAGTATAGAATAAGATTTAGAGCTAGTACTCAAAATTCATGTGTCACCTCTAGATTCCTAAATCAATCTAAAATAACATAATGTTCCTATGATTCCTCGATGAGAAACCTAAATTGAATAAAAACAATTTTGCTCACCATGTAATAGCATAATCATCATATCCTTTCTTTTATAAAATGTTCCTCAGCACCCTGAATGACCTCTATATTTAATTTATTCAAAAGTTTAAACAGATGGTACATTTTCTGAATTCATTTATATTTGAATATTTGCTTCTATTACCTTTACAAAGAGAGGTCATCATGGGTGAATATAAAGACCAGGAAAATTTGATTTCCACCAGAACTCTTTAGATAGTGTTGCATTCATTTGATGCTACATCTCTTACACACAAATCCAGAAAGAGCCTAAATTTTTTAAGCTATCTTTATTATTTTCCATCTGTGTGTAAGCCTTCAGAACTGTGTAATTCATCCTAATAATAATATAAAATTTCAAACAATATATTTAAATATTTTTATTATCTTTTACTGGTGTTCTTTAATCGCTGTCAGAATGGATATTCACTCAAAACATGAAGTTATCATCTGCTGTATTTTACCTGATCATATACAGTTGAATAGTATGAACACTATTCAACAATTCAATTAATTTCTTTCAACTAATTAATCATTCATCTCATTTTTCAAAACTGATATTTTCCCTCCTATTTTATCACCTTTTTCCTTATGTGAATAGTAGTATAATGCTATAAATTTTTGTTATTCATATTAACGCTATAGTTTGTATGGTTTTCTTTGCTTTTAAATAATTTTGTGGGGGTTGGGGATTAGCTCACTGGTAGAGCACTTGCCTAGCAAGCACAAGGCCCTAGGGTTGGTACATAGCTCTGAAACAAACAAAAAAAAATCATGTGTGTTGTCATTTTATTATCTTCTATTCCATTTTAATTACATAAAAAATGTTTCCTCATTTTACTCATTTATTTTTGAATGATTTTAACTAGCTTAGTTTGTTTTTCCATATTTTTATACATATATAAAATGCATTGTAATTACTCTCATCTCTAACCGCAGTTAATTCCATTACCCTCATTAATATCTTTTTGGTTTATTTTCCAAATCACTATGCTTAAACAAATCTATGAGGCTATTTTTTTAGAAGTCTACATTAAGTGGAAATTAGTGGATCACCAGTTGGTACACAACTTTGACTTGGTTTAGTCATCTGTATATTTCACTTTGTTGTTAATAAATCTTTGGGTTCTTATATTTTAAATGTATATTGCACCACTATATTTAGGATGATAGAGTGTTACATTTTATTTTTTGAATCTTATAGTAGTTTATAAATGTCCTATAGTAGATCTTCTACTGATTTGTTATTTGTTCACTCACTTCCAAATGAGGCAAGTTTTTTCTTTACTAGAGCAAGCTGTGAATAGGTGGGTCTATGTAAAAATATTACACAAATACATGATTCAACACATAAGAACATGATCCATATGGCTAGTTTTGTGGCTATACAAAATTCAATTTTGATTTAATTTTAGTAAATGGTGTGAATTAAGTAAATTATCCATTTCCTTTAGATTTTCTAACTTGGTGGAATGGATCCAAATGAAACAAAGACATAAAGCTAGATACACTGAACTTTATAGAAGAGAAAGTGTGGTATAGTCTTTAACTAATTTGGGAAAGGAAAGTACATTCTGAGCAGAAGGCCCTTAGCATAGGTACTAATACAAACAGTCTCTAAAGGGGAGCTGATGTAAGTGAGAAGTTCTGTAAACCAATGGACACTGTCGTATAATACCACAATGGATATTTCTCAGATATTAAAAATATAGAAGCTTAAAATTCACAGTTAACTGTATAAAACTAGAAAAGAAATCACCTGCAGTGAGTTATCTCACACATAGTAAGACAAATATGCTATATAGTCATGTATATGTGGATATTATATGTTAAATAAAGCTGCATTTTATTGAACCACAGAAGTTAGGTACAAAATACGGGACTAGGATGTGCAGATAGATCTCTGTAGGTATGAGAAATCGAATAAATAAATATAGATAATAAAGATCATGGAATGCAAGTATCAAATGGGGAGAAGGCAGGAAAAGAGTTACAAGGGAAGGGATATGGGGAGAGACAGAAAAAATTGAGGACCATGTGTGAGGTAGTATAGAAAACTAATGTGTGTGTTTCTCTCTCTCTCTCTCCCCTCTCTCTCTCTCTCTCTCTCTCTCTCTCTCTCTCTGTGTGTGTGTGTGTGTGTATGTGCGCACGCGTGCGTGCGTGTGTGTGTGTGTGTGTGTGTGTGTGTGTGTGTGCTTAAAGGTGATCAAAACGAAATCACCAAATATGGTGAAGATAGAGTCCCAGTAGGACATATTTTGTCACTAAATGAAGCTCTTATTAGTAGAATTTAGTTATATCTAATTGAGCTATTAGATAAATATGTACTGTGAGATATCACCAAATAAGCCAGGCAGTTGCCAAAACTATAGATTGCTCTCCACAAAGTAACAGTGAGAACGTATTGATAAAGACAAAAACTAAATAACTTATTGGACATGTAGATGTTGAGCTGGTGCCTACATGGAGCCCTCCCCTACTTCGTAGTGTTTTTGATGGACGAAGTTACTGTTTTGAAAAATAGCAATAAAATAATTTTTAATGACATTCTGCTGTATTCACAGATTACTGTCTTCCTCAATCAACATCAAAGAGGCTTTTTCCTTTTCATTTTTTTCTATTGGTTATTTTATTTATTTACATTTCAAGTGTTATCCCTTTCCCAGGTTCCCATCCACAAATCTTCTAGCCTCTAGCCCTCCCCCTGCCTCTATGAGGGTGTTTCCCCATCTGCACACTGACTTCTGCCTCAGCACCCTAGCTTTCCCATGCCCTTGGTCATCAAGCCTCCAAAGGACTGAGGGACTCCCCTCCCATTGATGCCCCCTATAAAGCCATCCTCTGCTACATATGCAGCTGGAGCCATGGGTCCCTCCATGTGTACTCTTTGGTTGGAGGTTTAGTCCCTGGGAACTCTTGGGGTACTGGTTGGTCGATATAGTTGTTCTTCCTATGGGGTTACAAAGTTCTTGCAGCAAATGAGAATACAGAAAGTTACAACCAGATCTTAGATAGAGAGTGAGAGAGCCATTGAAACACTTAGCGCTAAATGGGCTATCTTCATAAAATCAATGGCTCAGGGAACCCTGTTGAGAGAAGACAGAGTGTAAAAAGCAGAGGGCATAAAAGGCGCCAAGACAAAAAGGTCCTCTAAATCAACTGTCTCCAGCTTATACCAACTTACAGGCACTGAAGCGGCATGCACAGAGCCTGCACTTGTTTGTACCTTGTCCTTCACTTATATATGGCTTCCAGTTTAATGTTTTTATTAAATTTCTAAGTGTGCACATGAGTGACTGTGCCTCCCATTCTTGTGTTTTTTCTTAGCTTCTTTTCCTTCAGTTTGTTTATGCTGCCCAATTCCTATGTGTTAGTTTTTGCTTTATCTAATTATATTATATTTAATTGCAAAAACAAATGACATGAAAAATATAGTAAATTAAAAATTCCATTGTGATATATGTGTTGGGGTCCAACTGTGGTTTTCATCCTCTGTTTCTTCCCTCAGGATGTTCAGATGCCACTGCACCCCATGCTGGAAGGATGAAGCCTAGTCCTTAAAGAGCTGAGACTGCAGGATTCTGGACCTTCTGGATATGATTCTGGGAAGGGGACGGGAAGGCCTTCTCCAAAGGTATTAATGAAATAGCTCTCTTAGACAATATTAGCTTGTGCACACAGCTTTTCTCAGGGTATGCTTGAAAAATACAGTTTTTAGGGGCATGGATAAGTGTTACATATGAAATTTGGAGAGTGGAAAGGGTATCTTCTTAGGATGAAGTTTCTTTGGAGGCTAAAATACCAAATCCCTTATTTACATAGAGAGGCACTCCAGGAATCCCAGGTATTTTCTGGGCAGATTCTTGTAGGGAAAGAGGAAGTTGAACTTGTACGTTTGCCAAGAATTAGTCAATCTTCCCTAAGTAGAAGGTGTGAGGACTTGGATTTCCTAGACAGGTTCAGAGAAAGGGAAGCCTTGCTGGTAAAGGGAGTCCTCCATTTTGCACTGAGCTCAAAGGTGCTATTTATACACAGTAGATTGCAACCTAAATTAAGTGTTTCCTCATAATTCATAACTATACTAAACCACAAAATGTACAATATATTGCAGTGGATGATTTGTTTTGGTCAATTTCTCCTGAATCAGAAGCCTGTCTAGGTATGTACTATATAGTATAATAATGCCTTCTTTAAGTTCATCTTTGAATGGAAAATTACCTTGTAATATTTATCTTGGAAACCTGATGACCCACTTTTGATTTTTATACGGGCTCACCTGTTAGATAATCCTGACTCTCAAGTCTTTGGACATGAACTATTGACTAATGAGAGACATGTTAAAACT
Organism: Apodemus speciosus; assembly: GCA_002335545.1. Lineage (NCBI taxonomy): Eukaryota > Metazoa > Chordata > Mammalia > Rodentia > Muridae > Apodemus > Apodemus speciosus. Next base: position 4,940 of record BDUI01024810.1, on the reverse strand, counting down.
GACATCTCTCTAATCATGAAGAAAAAGTCAGCTTTTGGGAATCAGGGCAAAGAGTTATGGTTTGGAATTATCTTTCAAAAGTAATTTTTAGATGCTTAATTTCAAGCACTGTATGTGTGTGTTTATGTGCAAAATAAATCAAAAGAGGCCATGAATTTGAGAGAGTTAAAGGAAGATACATAGGAGTGCTTGAAGGAAGGAAAGGGAAGGATAAAATGATAAAATGTTACAATGGTATTTTAATTTGAAAAGTTTAGAAACATTAAAATAAAAGGTAACTAGTGTAGGGAAGATAGATCATTTAATTCATTCACATGGAATGAATGTTGGGATTTCAAAATTAGCTTTTTCTCCTTCCTTGCTTCTTCTTATGATGTGTGGCTTCTTCTACTATACATTTTCAACATGATATGCTGCTTTGCAACAGACTCCAAAAGCCCCAAGACAAAAAAAGTGTAGTATTTTATCCAAAAGTATCATCAGACAGATCCTTATGGAAGTCAGTGATTTCCAGAGAAATAGAATATACATATACTATACATACATACACATATACATTTATATATGTACACACACATATACTTTTATATAAATTTATTAGAATGGCTTACAAACTGTGATACAGCTAGTCCAACAATGGGTTCTACCAAGAACATCTAAGAATCCAGTACTTGTTCAGCCCATTAGACTGGATGACTAAGCTAGTCTTCAGTCTATGTGTGAATCAAAGAAGTAGGCTCTAATGCCACTAAAGGAATAGACTTGCCAGCTAGAGCAATAACAAGCAGGCAATGAGTGAAAGCTTCCTACTTCTGTGTCTTTTATATTGGCTTTTATCAGAAGGTATGAACCAGATTAAAGGTAGATATTCCCATTTCAAAAGATCGGGGATAAAAGTATATTTTGCCATCAAGATTTGAATTAGAAGTTGGTTTTCCTACTTTAAATCATTTAATGTAAAAAAAAGAAAGAAAATCCTTCACAGGTGTGCCTAGTATTTGGATTTTAGATAACTCCAAGTATAGCCAAGTTGAGAAAAAAGAATATCCATCACAATCCTGTCTCCTAAAACAAAAAAATATATTTTCGCAAAATTTATCCTGCCTACAAGAAATGCAGGGACTGGAACAGAAACTGAGAAAATGAGCAAGCAATAACAGGCCCAAATACAGACCCATTCCATAGGCAAGTACTAATTCCAGACACTATTAATGATACTCTGTTATGTTTGCAGACAGGAGCCTTATGGATGTCCTCTGAGAGGCTACACCCAGCAGCTGACTCAGACAGATGCAGAGACCCACAGGTAAATAATGGATGGAGCTTGGGGACTCTTATGAGAGTTGGGGGAGGGATTGTGGATCCTGAACCAGATAGGAGCTCTACAGGAAGACCAACAGAGTCAAATAACCTGGACAATTGTGGGTTTTAGGAGACTAAACCACCAACCAAAAAACATATGTGGGCTGGACCTAGGTCTCCTAGATATATGTAGTAGATGTGCAGGTTGATCTTCATGTGGATCCCAAACACCTGGAGCAGAGGCTATCCCTAATTCTGCTGCCTGCTTGTGAAATCTGTTCTCCTAAATCAGCTGTCATGTTTGGCCTCCATGAGAGAAGAAGCTCCTAGTCCCATAGAGACTTGATATTCCAGGCTGTGGTAATACCCAAGAGGGTAGTGTTGCACATAATTATTAAAAAGAAAAAAACAATCCATGCTATCACCAGCTATTCTCTAGTCATGGAGGTCTCCTCGCCCTCATGGTTATTCACATAAGGAGGTCACCCAAGTTCTTGTGGTTCGCTTATCTCAGAACTGCTCATTTCTTCCCAGCCATCCACCCCCTGTAATCCAGTAAAATCAAAACTACAGAGGCTTGTAAATTATCAGTCAGATTTATAACAGCGAATTCTCAACCCATAAAATGCCCACTCAAAGAGCTCAAAACTCAATTGATATAAACACAAACTTCACTCCTAGATGGGACATATTGCTCTATATTATTCTATTGTTCATCTATGATATCCATATCTACCTGTGGCTATTTCAAGCCACATGGATTTGGTTTGTCCCATTCATCCATCTTCTCTCAACCCTGTTGGTCCCTGGTCCCTCTCTGTCTCCTGTTTTCCTTTATCATTGCTAAATCACAGACTCTAGTCTTATATTTCACCTGCCCTCACCTGCATATAGATAGCAATCCACAGGGTGGTTCCAATCTTTCAGAGGAAAAGGGAAGGACTGTGAGAGGAGGTTATTGGGAAGGGAGAGAGCATTTGTGATACAAAGTGAATAAATAAAAAAATATCATATGCTTTGTCACAGTAACAGGATGTACATGTTCCATAAATAATGAAATATCTGGTTACTAGCCACTACCTGTAGCATTTATTTTGGAGTTGTACATAATGGGACATATGGTGAGGGGGGGAAAGCATTTGGAATGTAAACAAAGAATATTGAAAATAAAAATAATAAAAACATAAAAATATAAAAAAATTGATGTTGCTCTACATTGATGTTCTAAATGAACAGAAATAAAGACATATTTTGTATTTCCCATTAGGTAAATATTTTACAATAGAGTGACCATTATTTTGAGACATGATTAGTCCATTTTAGGGGATTCTGAACTGTGTTCTAGTGCATAAAATTATCTATAATCATTCCTACCTAAAGAAAACATTTTATTTTGATGAGAAAGATGGTTGGTGACATTTTCATGTAGTAGCTTTATTCCACATACTACTTTTCTTGGTTTTTGGTATTTTTTCTATCTCTCTGGGTATATTCTTGTAATTGTTATATACATTTAGAAATGTATTAGATGATAAACCTTGGAGATATTTTAAGATACAAAATCATTAGCTATTCAATGTATTATGTTACACATTATCAAATCAAGTACCTTTTTACAGATATTTGGGTTAAAAATGTTGTTTGTAAATAAAGTATAATATTTTGCCATGAAATAKAATAGTATCATTTAGAAAAATATATTCCAAATGTATTATTCTGTAAGAAATATGCGTGACAGGGAAAATACTATATAAACTCTTATGTCCAATGTGCAAGAAGAAGTAAACATTAAAGGTAGTGAGAAGGGCCATGGTGGTCAGGATATGGAAGGAAGGAAAGATTTTGGAGATTTAGTTTACAGATATGTATTTCTAATTATAAAGTGAATATCTACTGGAATTTTTAACATATAACTTGGCACTTTTAAGTAATAAGGCTATATTTTTTCTCTGAAGTTGATAAATTATATAGACAGTGTTTGCTCTTACTCCTCCACTTCCATACGTAATGATAATTAATCATGGTAATGAGTGTGCTAATTACTATTTTGAAAGTGATAACAATTTCATTATTTTATACATATATACATATATATATAATTTTTGTTAATTACGCCTCACAATCCTTGTAAAATTATCATGTATAATTACAAAAAGTTTTTCTACTACTGATGCAAAWTCATCATCTCTATAGGAGGAAGCATCTCACCATTTTTAATCACTTTTTTAATAATTTCACCACCTGTTTGAAATGGTATAACACAACACTCAAAAATTATATTTTAATCAATATCGTTTAAGCTATGGCTTCTATAAAAGGTTAGGAGCAAATGTTTAACACAAAAATGCTAAAAATAGCTTTTTTCTAACATAAAATATGAAGTATATACTTGGAGTTAATTTTAGTCATGAAGGCTGTTATAAGGTATAATGATTAACTTTATAATACAGTAGTTGATATTAAGTACCTATTTTCTATTAACTGCATGCAAGTGTTGCTGAGTATATTGAAAACACACAACCACAAAACGTTTGCTATTAAATATCTCTTACAACATCAAGTACCTTGTGCTTACTTTAGTTCCCTTTTTAAAAAAATATGTCATGCTTAAAATGGAATACCACTTTATTCTTGTTCATATGCATCACTTCTATTGCATCATCTGATAAATCTAATTTTGCATCTTTCATAAATAAATATATATGTTTATTGTCTTCTATGTGCTTTGTGCTTGGTGTTAGCTAACCAAATTCCCTTTTGTTTTGCTCAGACCCATCAAGTCCATCTGCTGGTAGCCCCTCCAACTCAATCTGCATCTCATCAGCCATTGAGAAATACTCCCTCTGGTCAGGTTGCCACATGGTATGTGACATCTCCAAATATTCCCCACTGTCTCACACTTTCCAGAATATAGAGAAATTACTCAACTTGACATTTCAAATCATTCTGGTGGAGTAAAATGAATTGGCAGTGTGCCACATTCTGATATTGAATGTGGTATTTTCCTAAAATAGCAGTGGTGGATTTGTTCACTTTAGATTAGGATCATCATGATATTTTCTAAGGAGTACCTAGTGAATAATAAGTAAACCATTCGTTCACTGTCAATAATTTTCTGAATTAACATGAGAGCCAGTTTGAATGGGGAATATGTATATAATATTAAATGAAAATTATTAAAATAAACATGATGGTTGATACCTGAAATTCCAGCAATTGAAAGATAGAGGTAGATATATCAACACAAGCTCAAGGTTAGCCCTGTCTATTACAATAAGACACTGCTCAAAGAAATAAAAACAAACACAAACAAAAGAAGTGCATCCAAAAATATAAAGACACTACTACTGAAAGAAAATACATAAAAAATGGTTCTCACCTCTCTCTTATGGTTTCTCAGGTTTGGAGGCAATATTCTATCAATGTTGAGTTTCTGTGAGTTTATTCATCTGAAAAATATAATCAAATTTATACTTTGGCACTGTTGGAGCAATCAGCTGAGTGCTGTTTTCTGACATGCTGAGGAATACTTACTCTCTAAAGTCTTCCTTGATTGATCTACAAATTCGAATACAAGTTTATGAATGTAATTATCTATTGTTAAATGAATGATTCCTATTTGAACCCTGGAAACAGAA